>PVIA01001583.1:0-267452 GCA_004024845.1 Tonatia bakeri
AAAAAAAAAAAAAAAACCCTCCTGGTCTTGGTTTGTGAATAGTGAGCAGCTACAAGGCTCCAGGAATGGGCAAGCTACACAATTATTTCTTGCCTGGTGTCTTCTTGTCCCTTGAGAAGGAAGAGCCACTAATGAACCATTCCAAAATCGTGCCAGGGGCTGGAGGCTGGCAGGGCCAGCATCTAAGACTGCTATCTGCTCCTTTTGCACCTTCTTCTTCTACATGTGCCCCCACTGCTCCAATTCCTTCCATCCCCCCTTTTTTTGTTTTCGACCTTTATTTTTTTAGAGCTCCCAATATTATAAGGGTTTTTTTTGTGTGTGTGGCAGGGGTGAATTTAGAGCTTTAATTTAGCATGTAGGGTGCTGGCTCTCCCAGCAAGCTGCTTTGGTCACTAATTCCAGCTTGAGGGAATAAAGGCAGCAGGGTGCAGTGGACAGAGTAGAGGCCGGAAGCCAGAGGCCTCGATAGAGTCCCAGCCCTGCTTCTCAATAGCTGAGGGACTGTGACTGGGCCACACCCTGGCCATGGGCCTCAGTTTCCTCACTGTGGCCTAGGAAGTTCAGAAGAGATGATTTCTAAGGCTTGTCTCATTCTGCCACTCCACAGAGCTCACTAGCTCTGTGAGATCCATGTTGGGTTTGGCCAGTCTCACTTTTCTTTTTCTTTCAAGAAACTTGATTGTTAAATGAATGAACAAGGAGATGTGAGCAGGGTCGCTAAGCTAGAGCCCTCAAATGCAAAACATCAAGGGGAAAATCTTTGCTTACAGTGGCACCCAGAGGCTTATAGCCGAGAAATGAAATTATACTTCCTGTCTGGAAATGTGGAAGAGTGTTTTACCCCAGGAGAAGAAAATGATTCAAACGATATTGGTTGTTTTCTCGGGATCCTGTTTCTGGACTGTAGCATAAGCACATATAGTTGTTCAAGTAAAATTGTACTTTTGGAAGGAAAAGGTTAAAGTTGGCTACTGATATTCATCAGGAGATGGATATTTAATCTTTAATCTCTTGTCCTAGGCCTCTACTTTGGATCAACTCATTATCCCGAATAAACGATGTGTCATTCCCATTATTTATGTCTCACTGCAGCCAAAGTCTCTGGGCCTCGTTTTAGTAAGCACCATTCATTTCGACCCATTCAGCATTAATCTCCCTGCTAACATCTTTCCTGTTCTATGTGCTGTCCCCTATTTGCTTTTATGTTTTCTGCAGAGTGTTTATAAAAGGATAATCTTTTACAAAGCAGACAGAATTTTTGTGTGTAAACTGCTCTGTTTGAATGCCTCATTGATATACCGTCTGAAAACTGAAGTGTTCAGCAAGATTAGCAAAGCCCTGAGCTACTGAGCTGGGGACAACATGAGAACCAGTTTCTTCTCTACAGGAGGCAAAGGTGATGAAAGATGCCTTTGCTTTCACAGGGACATTGCCCACACAGGTCCTGATAGGCCTGGTTGCCTGGAAATTAAAGGGGCACAAAACGTAGCACCTCCGAAGTCACTGGGAAAGGGAGTGAAGGGCATGGTGGCCCTGTGACTTCCTTTCTAGAATTTTCTCAGAGAATGCCGTGGCTCTACAAATGCTGGATTCACGTGTAGTCCCACTTCAGCTACATCCTTTTAAACTTCCGTGAAGTCTCTGCATGCTGTTGCTCAGTTGTCCACCGAGGTTAAATTATTTGTGTTATTCTGGGCCACCCTGTAGAAAAGGCAGTAGGAACTAAGTAAAAAATCCACAGAAGAGGATGGTCTCTTCCTGCCTCCTTCTCGTCCTCTCTCCAGGGATTGGGACCTCATCCAAACAGCTCTCTTTTGCTGAGAGGAGGGGGAAGAGAGATCCCTTTCTTTTACAATGGACAAAGAAGGTTCTTTTGTGGAATTTCACATGACGTGGGGTCCCAAATATGCCACCGATGAAAAGACGTAACAGATGGACTCTGACAATAGGAATACGTTCAAGAAACTTAAAAAAAATCAGTGGGAAGGGGCTGTGAGTCTGGCCATTGGGGGAGCTGGGCACAGGAAGCCACACTGAGCAGACACTTTGTACCTGAGACAGGCAGGTCCGGCGGGTTGGGCTACATGCAAGCCTTTGAGATGCAGGCAGCGCTGGGGTGTTTGGTTGGCAATGCTGTGGAGCTGAAAAAAAAAAAAAACCCTAAGATGCACAGTACCAAAAACTATACGTGCCTTCAAAGAGTATTTTTCTAACAAATCAATCACTTTGATTACTCAATAACAAGGCTTGTTATTTCTAAGGAGTGCCCTTTGTGTAGATGAGAATTTTTGCCCACACTTCCAGATTTATTAGGGAAGAGTTCAAAACAGACATGTGGCTGTGCCATTTTAATGCTATAAACCCTTAAATATGAAGGGCCTGCCAAATCTCTTCTGAAGATCTAAGCCATAAAAACACTGAAAATCTATCCAGGAAGACTCTATCAACAGTAAGCACTGCTTAGGGTTTCGTTTTAGCTCCGTGTCATCCTCCTCGGCCATGTGTCACAGCATTAGCTGGGATGGGAGCCCTTGCCTGAATCTGCAGTCCGCACCAAGATGAGGAGGACAGACGTTTGGAAAGAACTTGAATCCAGTTCTTCAGGGCACTTTGTGTGGCCTTTGGGGAAAACGGCAACCCAATGACAGCTCTTTCTCATCACTAGCCAAGAAAGCTCTGCGCTTGGGGGTGGTGGAGGGATGGGGAGATGGGGGCAGGGGATTCTTATAGTGAGCCTGGGTCAACTGCAATGACCCAGGAGCACAGGGACCAGGTCCTCGTGACAGGGAGTCAACCTCTTGCCTGCAGGGACATTCACGGTGTTGGCCCCTCTCGCTCTGAGTCACCTTAAGAATGTACAAAGCAAGCTCCTCAAGTGCGGGGGCTGCTAGAATGATTTCGGAGATGTTGATCTCAGTGGTGCCTTGTCTTGAACTTCATCTCTTCTGTTTTCCCTTCTTTTCTTCTACACTTTCATTCCATTTTCTTCCCTTCTTTTCTCTTTAATTTTCTTTTTTACTTCCCTCCCTTCCTTTCTCTTTCTCTCACTGTCACTTCCCTTCTTCATCTTGGAGCTACTGGGGACTCTAGAGCACAAAAAACACGATCTGCCCTGACCCGAGTCGCTCACTTGGTTGAGATTGTCCTGCAAAGTGAAAGGTCGCTGGTTTGATGCCTGGTCAGGGCAGACGTCTAGGCTGCATGTTTGGTCCCTGGTTGGGGCGCATATGAGAAGCAACTGATCGATGTTTCTCTCTCTCGCTTTCTCTCTCCCTTCCCCTCTTGCTAAAAATAAATTAATTAAATCTTAAAAAAAAAGAACCGCACATGACCCTTGCTTCAAAAAAGGTTACAACACAAATAGGTAAATGCGGCTAATACAAAATGGGCCACCGCTGGAGCTCCTTTTGCATTTCTGCACCTATCACTTAACTAGCGGCTGCCTGGAGCCCTGTGCGGAGAGGATTCTGAGTTCAGAACTGGGCTCAGAGGGAATGAATGCCCTGACCAACTAGATGTGACAGCAGAGGACACAGGGGGGACGGGGAGGAAGAGCACTCGTGGCGGAAACTTGCCATCCTGGGTCTAAATCAAGGTCTGTCAACCGTGGCACAATTGACATTTGGACTGGGGAAGTGTGTTGTGGGGGCTGTCCTGTGCATTGTGGGGTGTTTAGCAGCTTCCTTGGCCTCTACCCACTAGATGCCAGTGGCACCCCCACAGTTGTGACAACTAAAACCATCTCGAGCCATTGCCAAATGTTCCCTGCGGGGTAAAATCACCCCTGTTTTGAAATCATTGGTCTAAATAATTATCACAGGACTAAATATAGGGAAGTAAATGAGAAAGTTAAAGGGACTGGAAGGATGCAGAGCTGTAGGGAGGAGGCGAGGCTGTGTGGGAAGTGTGACAAGGGAGGAGAAACGCACAGTCTCTGCTGTCGCCTGATAGGCTGTGTGCTGTGCTACGTCTCCACAGTCCCAAGGTCATGACCACCACATGCTCAGGACCCTGGGGGAACAGAGCCTTAGATCACAGTAGGACGGATTGAAGTTATGCTATAGATTATCTTGTAAGATTGGTGGAACTCGGGATCGTTTTATCCGTGTAGGTGGAAGTTTCTCTGTGGAGATTGCAGTGAACAAGGATGAAGATGCTCTTTGGGCTCATTGGAAGGCGGTCGGCCCAGCAGCAGGGGGACAAGAGTGAAGTTCCCTGCGCAGCCCTGGGAATCTTTGACAAGGAACAGGACCTGGGACCCCAGGAGACGAGTGAAACTGGAATCATATCCATTATAAACTCCCTTTATGGGAGGTGAGTTTATTCACCTTTAATTTCCTGACCTGACCCAAGCGTTGGTAAACAACGACCAAAGACTAATATATTTGCTAAAATAAACCAGTGGCTTCAGGACACGTGCAAAATGTCCGAATCAATTCCAGAGTGTGTTTCCTTTTGGAACTGGTGTTTAGCCCAGGTTGTTTCAGGGAGCGTGTGGCGCAGAGGGGGGCTGGTGTGACTTTGAGCTCTGCTCCTGCTCAGAAACAGGAAAACAAGGAGCAAGTTGTCTCACCTCTCTGACCTTCACGTTGGTATCTGTCGAGTGGGGGTGGTATTTCCTGCTTCACAGGGTTGTCATGAGATGATGTAAATCAAATGTCGCCTTCAGGGACTGGCACAAATTAAGGGGCTCCACAAGCGTTGGTTACCTCCCATGTCCTGCTCACTGGGAGTCCCGCCACCCTTCTTCTCCAGCAGGTCAGGAAAGTGGGTGAGGACAGATGCCCCTGGCATCTGATGCAGGTTCCCCCGAAGCTGCCTTCTGCCTCGCTCTGCCTACTTCCCAAACACTGATGGCTAATAAAACATGTGTAGGCTACAGATCAGACTGAAAGTTTGAGTGAATGTCTATGAATTTAACCTGAGACAGTAGGTCCTCTGACCGCCGCTGGTATTTGGGAGGCAAAATCTCTTTTCTTACCCTGTTCAAATCTCTGTATAATTGGAGGGCATGGTCTACAATTACTTTTTTTAGCACAGTAAGATATGTTACAGTGAGTAAAAAACAAAAGTCAGCTCAAGGACCAAAAAGAGAAAATGCATCTATCACCTTAAGCGGTTTTTTTCCAGGCACTCGTAAAAATGAACCATAACAACCTCAATATTCAGAAGGAAGGGACCTCACTAAGGGTATTAAGTCCAACTCACCCTCTTCTCAGATGAGGGCCTGGGGCCTGGGAGCAGGGGCCTGGGGCTTGCTCGACTGGCTTGGACATCTTGCAGGACACAGCCTTGGGACCGGAGCCCAGGACTCCCCGCTCTTTCCACCTGAGCGCCCAGCCCGAGTTCGGTGTCGTGGTCCCTGCGCTCAGCTGCTCAGCTCGTTCTGCCCAGACCATGGAAGTTGCTTATGGGTGTCTGTCCTGCTTTACGGAGTCAGTCCTGTCTTCCCAACCAGGCCAGGCCCACGCACTCATTCAGCACCCTTTAGTCAGCTCCAGATACACATGGACTGCAGTCATATCACAACTCAACCATTTACCAGCTCCGAGACAGCTCGGAGGGCAAATTGCTTAATCTGTCTGAGCTTTTGTTAGTCAACATTCTTCAAAGGAATAGAACCAGTAGGACATATCTATCTATCTGTCTATGCATTATATACCTATTAATTAGAATTGGCTCACAAGTCCCAAGACTTGGCAGTTGGCACACTGAAGACCCAGGAGGAATTGATTTTTAGTTTGAGCCTAAAAGCAGAAAAAAGTGAAGGGCCCAGCTCGAAGGCAGTCAGTCAGGAAGAGAATCAGTCTTTCTGTTCTCTTCAGGTCTCCAAGTGATGAGATGAGGCCCACCCACAGGAGGGAGGGCAATCTCCTTCACTCAGATGTTTATCTCATCCAAAAACACCCTCACAGACACACTCAGAATAAGATTTAATGAAATATCTGGACATCCTATGGCCCTGTGAAACTGACACAAAAGATGAACTCTCACAAGTTTCAATCTCTTCATTTGTGAAATTGGGGTAACACTCATACTTATAAGGCTAATGAAAAGACCCCTCTTTGACCTCACGGGTTAATGAAGATAAAAGTGAATGAAAGTAGAGTACCCTTGTAGTATCTCAAGGAACACCGTTGTTGTTGTTTTTGTTGAAAGTGCTGACGGGGAGAGGCTGAGTGCCAGACAGAGGGAGACGAGAGCCCTGGGGGGCAGAGGGAGAGGAGGAGCTGGCTTCCCGGTTGTGTGACCAATGTCACAGTCACAAGGGGCCCCACATTCAGAAAGGTCCCGTGCTTGGTTTAGCGCATTGCTGTTGCTACCTCTAAGTGCTTACAAATTTTTGAACAAGGGTCCCTGCGTTTTTATTTTGCACTTGACCTCACAAATTATAAAGCTTGTTCTGGAGTGAGAAATGGGGAAGTTTTAAGAAATGCTCACGGAGATGTTAGGGAGCTCTCTGGGCTTATGCTGCACCCTAGGTTCCCCGCCCTCTGCCGCTGAATTCTGCAGACGTGAAAACTGCCACAAGACATTCATTTTTAATGACTTGTTATGAGCTTCTTAGCAATATATCTTTGGGCATTAAGGTGTGGAGTCAGGGACTTAAAGTGATTGATGTCTTCGCTTCACACAAGCGGTCTCCCACACTTACCTAGCACTAGATATCCACTTGGGAAATTTATGGGCGCTCTTGGCAGCCTAAGCGGCCATCAAATATTAATCAAAAATATGTAATAACTAATATATACTTAAAGAATTTGGGGAAATTAATATTCCAGGGAAGCATTCAGGGACCCATAAAAATAACGAATGTTAGAGAGACTAGTCAGGGTCGGCAGGTTTAGAACTCACCCTGCTCTTACACTAGCCTTGAGACTCTGGGTTTGCTGGCTGAGCCTCACGCGCCCAGATGGCCAGAGGGAAGGGGGCTTCATACAGATTCCGCTGGACCTGGACTCCTGTTAATGGACGGAGTGAACTCCCACTTCAATACCGCATTTCTGCACCCCCTCCTCACTTTTCTCTGTACATCTTTCTCATCCCACCAAATAACCCCAATTGGCAGCCAATTCTTTTTTTTTTAATTGCAGTTTACATTCAATATTATTCTGTATTGGTTTCAGGTGTACAGCAGAGTGGTTAGAAAATCAGGTACAGAGTAGCCCCCTGCTGCTTCAAGTGCCCACCTGGCCCCACACATAGTCGTCACGATATTATTGACTGTATTCCCCACGCTGTAATCTACCCCTCTGTGGCTGTTCTGTAAACACCAGCTGTGCTTCTGAATCCCATCACCTTCCCCAGCCAGCCTCCAACCCCCAACCCCTCCAGCATCTGTTCTGTGTGTCCATGAGTCTGTTTCTATTTTGTTTTATTTTTTTCTTGTTCATTAGATTCCACATATAAGTGAAATCATATGGTATTTGTCTTTGTCTGGCTTATTTCATTTAGCGTAATATGCTCTAGGTCCACTTATGTCGTTACACCAGGTAAGATTTTAATCTTTTTCATAGCCAAGTAGTATTCCATGGTATAAATGTACCACAGCTTTTTTTATCTACTCGTCTATTGAGGGAACTTGGGTGGCTTGGCTGTTGTAACTAATGTGCACCCAGTTCTTTGCAGAGGGGCTCTCTGCTGGCAGCCCTTTCAGGCCAGACTGTGTCTTATCTCTATATTTTCAACATCTAGGACAGTGGCCCCACAAAGCAGTAGGTCGAATCACATGATATTCCCACTTTTGTAGACCAAAAATGCACCAATAGCGATTTTATGTGACGCAACTTAAAAAATGCTAAACCTGGACCCCACCTTTTCAGTAGAAATTTTTCATTAGAACGGAATTGCCTCCTCAGAGCAGGCTGGGAAAAGTCCCACAATTCCCAGATCCAATGACTAGAACTTCTGATCATCCCATAGGCAACAGACACATGTCCAGAGGTTCACTGGAGAAGACTCACTTTGCCTATCTTTAGCCAAAGCAAAGCCACGTAGAGCGGACCAGCCTGGGGACTGGCAAGGTCCATTCCATTGTCCCCCTTGCTGACTTTTGCTGAGCACTTCTGTTGTCCCTTCTCCCCTCTCCCGTTTCCGGTCTTCAGCTCATCCTTACGACCGCCTTTGCCTCCTCTGCCTACTTGGGCAGCACTGGGTACGCAGAGGAGATCAGTGGTTTAGTTTTATTCTGCCGTGTGTGCTCTCTCGACACTATCCTTGGGAAGACAGGGAGGCACGCCGTCACCGGAGACGCCCCCCGCCCCTCACAGAGGAGCGGAGAGTGGCAGACCAAGTCTGCTTGGAAAAGAGTGGTTTGTTCGGGTGTTGGACCACCATGCAGTTGCTGGTCTCTTCTGTTATTGTGAAAAATCAGGAGCAGAGCCTGTCACTTGTCATCTGTTCTTCGACTGTAACCAACTTTTCTTCCATGGGCCATTTGGTGTGACTGTGGATGATGGCTCTGGCTAAATGACACCGTCCTGATGGTGGGGTAAACAGAAGTGATGCTGGAACAGGCCCCTTGGATCCAGCCTGTGTTTTCGGAGAGGCCTGTGCTTTGAAAGGCCCTGCGATTGAGAGGAATGCGCCGCACGCTTGGGCTGAAATCCTGCGTGCACCCCTTTATCCTCCCTGAGCCACTGGGGCGCCGGCCAGGCCGTTTGTTGGGGAATGAACCTGTATACACTCACTCGCACCAGAGTTTATGCATGCGTGAAATTTCGGTATCATTTAGCTCAATTCTCTCATTTTCGTAGCCTCTCCAAGGCTGAGAGAGGCCAAGTGGCTGGTCCTAGGTCACACAGCCAGTACTGGCAGGGCCAGTGCGCCTGGTACTCTGTTGTGCATATATCCCCACACAATTTCCTATGTTCTCGGGCACCATGGCTTTCATAACAACTGTTTGGTTTCTGAGTGTCAGAAATCTTTCTGTGTTAAATGCACACATTAGTTCTAAAGCTTAATTTAGCAATATTGAAATGGGAAAAGAATACGTTGAGAGAAAGTTTGGAGTACTGGATAGAAAAGTACATTCTGGATTTCAGAAAGGTTGGGCTTTGATTCTAACTCTATCTCTCACTTCTGATCTTGGGTGAGCTACTCTCCATGTCTCAGAGTGATCATCTTGGGGCTAAAAGTAGTATCTATTCCAAGGGTTGATGAGTCATTGAAACGATACACGTAAAACACTTGCCACAGTTCCTGGCATAGTCAGTAAACAGTAAATCTGGACAATTACTACCATTTGTATATGTGTTTGTGTACAGATATTGCGTCTGTGTATGAGGGAGCTGGGGGAAGTAACTCAGAGGTGGTAGCAATGCAGTTTTGGGGATAGTTGCCTGGTTCTCAGTTTCAATTTGCCTGTGAAGATATTTTCTGAGGCAATACCAAAATCTATCTATTAATAAGATAATGCTACTTTTCATATCCTTGTGCCCTTTTTCAAAAGCATCCTCTTTCAGAGTCTAGTAATAGTTCAAGGAGGTAATTTGTGCAAAGTGCACTTTGTACATATATATTTGCCTTGCATATATCTGGCATATAGTAATTGCTCAATAAACACCAGCAGCTCTTACTATTATACAGAGTCTATTGCAGACTTGTATGAGAGAGAAAGGAACAAAATATAGTAAATTTTACAAACATCTTGGTTCATCTATCTATATGGCCTATTAATTTCCAAACATCTTTGCAACCCACTTGAGAGAAATAGGATGTATTCTTTCCATTGTACAGATGGAGTAACTGAGAGACTGAAAAGTGACATCACCCACAGACGGTGATCCAAGGAGTCAGGGCCAGAACCAGGCCTGGAATACAGACTTCCTGGCTCCTGACCCAAGTTCCCTTCTGCCACGCAGCCTTCACTGGGAGGCTGGAGGGACC
Organism: Tonatia bakeri; assembly: GCA_004024845.1. NCBI lineage: Eukaryota > Metazoa > Chordata > Mammalia > Chiroptera > Phyllostomidae > Tonatia > Tonatia bakeri. Next base: position 9,892 of record PVIA01001583.1, read on the forward strand.
AGGGAAGTGTCTGTTTCAGGACTCTCTCAGTTGCCCTTGGAAGTTTATCATCTATCGACTGAATGTTGACCCAAAACACACTGATTCCTGAGGAGACCTTACAGGATGTCCTGTTGAGACTTTATCTTCTTTTTTTGTCAGCGCTTTGCTGGCAGATTAAAATTCAGTGGACCCCATTTGTAGGAAGTCTGATAAAATATTCTCATCTCAATTGCAAACAGTTTCTCCATCTGCCCCTTGGCTGAGAGGATCAGACTCAAACCCCCTTGCAGGAGGGGAGAGTGGCAGCCGGCAGAGGAAGGTAGAGGAAACGGCCAGTGTTGGTGTGTGGACTCAATGTCTCTCTACCTGATCTCTTGTCTGAGGGTGCTGATTAGTCAGCTCCCTCACAGAGCTAGTTTTTCATCATCAGTTTGACTGAATCTGCCAAAAATTACTTTTGCTTATTATTGGGTATCTTGTAGCTGCAGCTCTACAGATGCAGTGCATAGATCTGTAAGAAAAACAACAGATTTTGGGTTGGGCTGTGGAGCATAGATGGGCTAGGGGATGAAAAGATTGCTGGAGATAGAGATCAGGAATACTGATTTGGGAAAGTTGATACTGTTTGCAAGAGACTTTTTTAACACCCACTGGAGCAAAGCAATGCTTTGGGGGTGAATAGAAAATTCAAAAGACATAATCTTAGATTTGAACTAGTGAGAGAAACATTCCTTCATTTGGTAATTCCTGTTAAGTGCCTACTATGTGCCAGGCACTTTGCCAGATCGTGGAGATATACTGGCCAACAGGAAAAATGTGGAGACCTCGCTCTTGGAACTTACATCTTAGTGGGAGAGACAAACACGGGAAATGTGACCACGGTTTGGAATAAATCCTAAGAAGGGAATAAAGAGGGTATTGTGATAAAGAGAGTATCGGGGGCCAGGGGGGGGGAGTGGTGGCTATTTCAGATGCCCTAAAGAAGAGCAATTTAGGGAAGGGGAATTTCAAATTCAAAGACCGGAGAAGAGACACCTTGGCACTTTCTAGAAACTGCCTGAAAGATGACACATTTGGATGGTGGTCAGAGAAAGACGACAGAGTTGGAACAGGAATCTGGAAGAGATACCACAGTGATTGGACTAGGATGTGGCAGTAGGGTGGAGACCAGAGGGTAAATTCGAGATCTTTGGGGTGGAGCATGGAAGGTCGGGAGGTCAATGGGCTTGGCTGAGGGACTGGATATGAAAGTCAAAAACACCCAGGTTTCTGGGCTAAGAACTTGGTCTATGGTGGTGCCACCCACAGTGACAGGAAGCCCAAAAAGGGATTATCTTTGCAAGGAGTGGAATAAAGAATTGCGTTTGGAGGCTGCGTAGTGTGAAGGGAATGTCCGAGCAGGCATGCTAAGTATATTTGGTAGTTACGCTGGTCTGGAGCTCAAGAGAGGTCTGAGTCAAAGACACGTAAACTATTAATATAGGAAGAAGTAAAGAGACAAGTAAACAAAGTGCTACGTGTGTTTAGAGAATAAAGAAATGAATTCAGATTAGGGTTATATAGATGATTTTAGGGACATGTCAAGTTCAGCAAAGACCGTAAACCAAGGAACAGAGAGTGGATAGAGAGAGAACTGGAGAAATGCCTTTTTTATATGATGAAAAGGTTGATTATTAGTAATATCAAAAGAGCTATACTTCTAAATCCTTCCCTAGAGAAGTTAACTGGGAGAAGAGACCAAGTGAGGTCTGTTCCATCATTAAGAAAATGAATATTCAAGCCACAGACTGAAAACAAAAATACTTGCAAAAAATATATGAGGCAAAGATTTCATGTCTACAATATAAAAAGAGCTCCTACTAACCAGCACTAAGAAGACAACCAAGGACAATTAGGCAAAAATATTTTCATCTGCTTCTTGCTGTTTGTAGATGAAAAGCCATTAGTCACCAAGAAAATGCAAATTAAAACCATAGTGAGCTACTATTTCACGCACAGGAAAATGGCCAAGTCCAAAAAGACTTCAGAACCACATGTGAGCAACCAGGACTTGGATGTATCTGTTGGCTGGAGTGTAAAACCACCCAAACACTTAGGAGAACTACTTGGTAGTTTCTTAAACAGTTGAACGTGTATCTACAACATGGCCCAGAAATACTAAATTCAAGAAAAATAAAAACATGTGCACAGAAATGACATACAAAAATGATGATAGCAATCCTAGTCATTCATAATAGCCAAAGGTTGGAAAGAACCCAAATTTCCCCTGACAGGAGAATGGATGAACATAATCTATTCGTGTGGTGGAGTACTCTTCAGCAATACAAAGGAACAAATAATATCTCAAAAACATGATTTGAGTGAAAGAAACCAAACATTTACAAAGCACATGCTCTATGATTCCATTTACATGAAGTTCTAGAACAGACAAAATTTACCTGTAATAACAGAGAGTGATTGCTGGCAAGGCACATAGGGAAATTTCTGGGGTGATGGAAATGGTGTATATCTCATTTAAGTGGTGGTTACATGGGTGTGTACAATTACTAAAACTCATCGTACTGAATGTTCAAAATCCTAAGGTCTTGCATTTTATTGTCATGTAATGTATATTTCAGCTTAAAAATATCTGGATAGTCTAGCTCCAGGGCCTATATTCTTAAAGTTCTTCTCAATATTAGGGGCAAAAATAGGATTGACCACACAGCAAAAAAATTATTGAAATAAAATGGGTGAATCTAACTCAGCAGGTTCTAACAGTCTTGCTTTCTGAGTTCTGCACAAAGCCTCCGCCCATGGCTTCTCCAGTTGATCTGTGTTCATGTGGGCATGCTGATGTGCTGCTGAATCGGAGACCCAGAATTGTGTTTTTGGGTACAACTTAATACAACCTGCACTGATGGAGCCCTGACTGTGTGGCGGGACCTGGGTGGCCCGTGTTTCCCAGAGCAGCCTGTTGGCTTCCGAGGGACACGTGTTTTGGCTTCTGTTTTCTGGTTTCCTCCACAATGTGGCTTTGCTCTGACGTGGAGTGGGTGCAATCTTCGTTTGGTGAATCAATGGCTGAAGAAATGATGAATATCAAGTGTGTGACACTCTAGATGAGTATAAAAACTCTCTCATTTCTCTTTTTAAAATAAATATTGCCTTGTATAAGAAATCTTTTTTAAAAATTAACAAAAAAAATCCAAAGCCTTTCCGGTTTCTCTTCAGTCTCTATAAATACAAGAGTGGAACAGGGAAGAAGACATAGAAAATTAAATGGTCTCATTTTCTGTCCCTTAGACTTCTGATTTGAAAGGCCAGACTGGTAACAACTGGTATAGTGGTTGGACTTTGGATTATTAAAAAATATTTTGCAAGAAATAAGCATGGTTTATATGAACCAACAATGAGATAACCTACTTTGATAAGAATGACAGCAACAGTTGACATTTCTGAGGGAAAACATTAACCAAAACAAGAACCAAAAAAATCCCTTCCAATCTCAAAGGCAGCAGAATATAAAGGAGATTAAATTTAGCTGCAGTTGCCAACAGAAGAGCTTTTGGAAGACATGTTTCATGAGGACTTTTTAGCAAAGTTTACCAACTGCAAGTATTTTTTTGCATGGCAAATACAGTGGCAAAATAAAGCACTTAATTATTTTAAATCTAAAATATATTTATAGAAATATAACAGAATTAACCTGGGTCAAATGCTTCATTCTTTGACTGCTTCTATTAACACTATGAATTACCTTTGTGATGAAAGAGAATAACTTTAAATAAATCCTGTGTTGAAAAATAGAATGTAATTGATCATTTGTGAGTCAGCAACCTTAAAAAGAAAATCTATTATAATTGTTTACATTTGGTTTTAGATGGCAGAGGAAAACTGGTTAGGTATTTGGAAATGTATATAAAATTAAATTTTATGTTTTGATTCTAAAATTTAAAAGCCTAGGAAATGTGTATTTATCGAATGTTTTTATAAAATGTAATAATTAGTTTATTGTACATTTAATGATGAAAATAGAGGATGCATTTTATTTGTCTCTGTCTTTCCTGGAATTTATGATTTCTTGCAAGAATACCTAGTCTGTTGCAAAATAGAAAACAAATATTGTTGCATGAGAATATAAATAGGACACAGGGTGGAAATATGGTAAGAGGAAATGTTTTCAAAAAGGGAGAATTCGCAGACACGCAGACTTGAATGTTCTATACCATTCAATTGACATTGAACCACAACTTTGGTTTAGACTTCCTGGTGGTCAGATCAAACAGGGGAACACAATTTATTGAAGTGATTTATGACAAACTTTACATTAACGATATTGACCTTAAGCGAAGAGTATCCTGATCAGAAAGAATACCCCAACTTAATGGCTAAAAGAGGTGTGTGTGTGTGTGTGTGTGTGTTATTTTCAGGAAACTGAACAACACAATAGACAATGTTCTCAACCATATCTACCTTTAATAAGTGTAATTTCTGTTCTGAAATCTCTTCTCCAGTGTCAGGTTGAAGGAGGTGTTGCTGTCTATGAAAAGGCCAGACCAGTGAGACTGGATGGGGCTGTGAACCGTCTGCTAAGGCCTCCAGAACGTGCTCGCGCGTAAGGTGAGCTGTAAAGAACCTGGGGTATTTTCTCTGATGTGAGTCTTCTGCGAGGATACCAGACGGTCAGCTTTCAGCACCAGCTTACAGAAGGAGAGGACGTGGCACATGGTGAAGGGTGGGAAATGGCCGATGGCCACAGTGATGGTGACACCCCCTGGTCCCTGAGAGTCAGTCTCCATAGATGAAATGCTGCCCTTGGGCTTGGCAGTCTAAAAAGACTTGATATTGCCCTTTACTGATTGGGGATCATAAATGAAATCTCTTCTCGTACCTGCTTGTTGTCCATTTCCTCACCTCTATAATGATACTGGGGAGGGGAAGCTTGTCCCCCTCTCCTGATGTTTCTCTCCAAGTAGAAGGTGTGGATTCTGGACCTTGTCCTTCTGTTGCTCCAGGGGAATAACTTATCTGATTAGCCCATTCAGGAAAAATAAACTGAACCCGTTTGACCCACCCCTCCTCCTTTCCTTCTGGGGAGCTATTCACCTGCTGTGAGAAGCAAGAGTTCTGTCCCCACTGGACACTGACCAGACCAACTTCATCAACACACGTGTGCCCAGGAGAGCAACTCTGCCCAATTCCGGGCCTCTCACATCAGTGTCCTTCCAGAGGGCGTTTGGTGGTGACAAAGATTTTATTTTGGCTTCCGTATTCCATGCCTTCCATGTCTTATTTATCCATTTGTTCAGATCTCCAGGGAATAGGGGTGCTATTTATTGGCCCTCTCCAGAGACCCCACAGGGTTGACTATTGTTGAATCATGCCCATTGGCACAGTAGGGGGATGGCAGTTGCACTGTTGGTTATCACTTTGTTGGCCATTCCCCCCAGACCCCCTCCGTCTGGAGGCATAACTGAATAATACCCATCACAACACCTGGAGTAAGACAACAGTCTCTGACACCACGAGACAATCAGTGTTAGCAATTTTCCCACCAAGTTCAAGAGGCCTGCAGACACCTGCAACTGTCCTTCTTGAACAGCCCTTTTTCTGGGGCTGCCTGTCATGCCTGGCTCCACAGAGGGACCCCATTCTCCTGGCTGCAGATGTGATCGGCATCTCAAGATTCTTTCCAACACTGTCACCAAGGCAAAGCCTGTCGGTGAAAAAGCCTTGTTGATCTCAAGGAGAAAAATATGGGGTCCCTAGAAGCAGGTGCTGGATTAATAAATACTAGGGATGACCAAGAGTTAAAGGCACCGAGGGTGGCGTGGCAGCCTCCCTGGGCAGCTCTGGTTGTTGAAGAGCAGGGCTGACACAGACCTCGTTTCTGGAAACGTGGTTTCCCAGCACGGCTTCGTGTGCCTTCTCCATCTGCTCCAGAAGCATTTTTCTGGGCACTTTGACAGGAGGCCTCCCAATAAAAAGGGAAAACAAAAAAGTGCACTTTTTTTTTTATCATCTCCAAATACCTACAGCTCAGGGATATGAATGGAAAACACTTATCTTGTGACCTTTCCGGCCTACTGCAGGAGGAGGAGAGAAAAAGAAAAAACAAAACTATTAAAACAAACACTAAAGGCACCATCTTGTTTCTTTTCTGTCCTTGTTTGCTCTTTATTTAAAAGGGAAGGAAAAAAAAAGAAGATCTGGTATTTAAACCAACCTGCTGACAGACAGTTTGCTTTTATTTGATTTGCACTTCATTTGCATGAATAAAAAGTAGAGGGAGAGTGTTGTGACTTAACAGTAATATAAAAAAGCTATTATAGGGCCTTGATCATTAGCTTCTTTATCATAGGGCGATTGCCTCTTGCGTTTAATCACCAAATGCCATTGAAAACATTCCCTAAAGCCATGGAGATTGACAGAATATACAGGTTCCCTCACTGTGGGGCATGCCGAGTCAACTGCCGACTATAAAATCCACCAGACCCCCAAATGGAAAGAAAAGTGACTGTTAGATCAATTAGACTGCCTACTCAGTCAAGGGCAAAGGGGGAAGGGCAGTATCATCCATTAGAGCCAGAAACCTCGGGAAGGGAGGAGGAAGGGCACTGCTTCCCTTGTCCCAAGGAAGCTCCCCACTCCTGCTCCTTTGCCATGGGTCAGGGACAGGAGACTTGGGGACTCACCTGACAATGTTGGTGGTTCCTCCCCAGAGGGTAGGGGCCCTTGCCTGGCAAGCCCACTCTCCTCAGTGTGCTCGAAGGTGGTGACAACTGCTTCGGGCAATCAGAGTATTGAACTAGGAGGTATTCACAGCTGGGAGGGGTCTCTGTGCAAGTATTTGGATCTATCCTAAGGCCAATATGAAGCAAATTTGTGAAGCTTATAGGTTTTCAGTGGTTCCACATTTTCATCCTAAGTCATTTTTTTTCCCTTCTTAGCAGAACTATCTCAGTTTTGTCTTTCATGAGTATGAGAACTGATAATAACATAAAGTGTTATCCCTCCTAAGATTATTTATATTTTAACAGGGAATGAAACTGTCACTTATTTTTTTTAGAGCAAGCCCTCAGGAAGCTTCAGGACAGTGGGTGGAGAAAGGCTTGAGGCAGAGGACAGACGTCTACTCAGGAACTTTTAAGTCCCACCACACACAGATCATTTCCTAGCTTTCTAGGTGCCAGGAATATATGCTGATGATGAGAAAAAAATGGCTGCATTTCAAGTTTAATTAGTAATATTCACTAGGCTGTGAGTTCAGCTGCATGTAACAAACTCAAAATAACAGTTGCTTAAACAAAACGCAAATATCTTCCTCATGGAGCAGTCTGGAAGAAGGTCCTCCACTGCCCACATGGAGACTTTGCTCTTTGAGATCTTTCAGGGGCCCACACCTGTGTTATCCAGGGGTCTCGCCACCATATTCACAGTGAAAACAGTAGGAGGAGGGAGGTATGGGGAAGGGAGCACGTCTTTCCCTTTAAAGACATGGCGCAAAGTTGCTACATGGCTTGCACTCACATCCTGTTGACCAAGCCTTTCTCATAAGATCATACTAGCTGCAAGGGAGGTCGGAAAATATACCATCTTTATTTGTGCAACCATGTGCCGTGGGTTTGCCTCTGCGAGAGAGAAGGGGACATGGTTCCTGAAGGCAGACCAGCGCCAGGATGGGCAGGTTTCGGGTGGGACTGTTGAGAAGCAGACGTTGTTTGCTTGGAAAAACAGAAAGGGGCGTTTGGTGGGGCTGGCAAATGAACCACAGGGGGAGAACTCTGGATGCTTATTTTCCTGAGACTTCGCTTCCAATAGTTTGGCATTATGCTTTTAGGATTGCTTCCAATCTAATGTATTCAGCTCCAGGTGCCCTTGGACTTCTCAGACTTGTTTTCAAGTTTGGGTTAAGAAAATATAGTCACGGTCTTTAGTCAAATGATTCAATTTAATAACCACCAAATGAGCAAACACTACAGACATGTTAGGGGTGGTAATACAATGCTGAGTAAGTTGTGGGGTCTGCCCCAGAAGTTTATGCAGATTGCAAGCAGGTGGAGGAGCAGAGGAGAAAAGATAAAGAGCAATAAATAAATTTACTCAGAAGCCTGAAAGAGCACAGTGCATTGGACAAGAGAGAATAGTTCAGTATTGCTAGACTGTGAAGTCCTCAGTTAGGAAACCCTAGGATGTGGACAAGAGGGGCGGGCAGGAGCTGAGGTGGGGCCTGGCAGGTGCATTGGGCAATTGTTGTTTTTAAGCTGCTCAGCACTTGAACCCTTTTTCAGTGTGTGGGCCCTACATTAATGCATGAATTTTTTTAATTGTATTTATTTATTTTTAGACAGAAGGGAAAAGAGGGAGAAAGAAACATCAGTGTGTGGTTGCCTCTCCCACACCCTCTACTGGGCACCTTGACCACAACCCAGGCATGTGCCCTGACTGGGAATCGAACTGGCAACCCTTTGGTTCACAGGCCAGTGCTTAATCCACTGAGCCACATTAGACAGGGCTACTGCATGAATTTTGGTGGGAGGCTGGGTTCATCTGCTTAGGAAACGTTGAACTTTTGAAAGCCAGCTTTCCACTGCCTGGTATGGAAGCTAGGTGAGGGCATGTACCTTAAACCCACCAGTCAGATGCCCCTCCCAGGCTCGGATTCTAGAATTAAGAGGAAGGTACAGTAGGGTACTCAGGCCAGTGGCTGTAGAGGCATTGAGAGCAGTGTCCGCTGTCACATGCACCTGAGGAGTTCTGTCAAGCACAAGCAATGTCATTTTCACCAGGTGGTTCTGCAGGGATGGCTTTGCCCAGAGTCCTGGCTGTCCCAGGACTCCTGCCTGCTTTCTTACCTGATTCTTTGGCTTTTCCGGTGATTCTGTGAATTGCCTTTCAATGAATGCCTCCTCTGGGTAGCTCTTCACAGATCATCACCAGCCAGAGGTGGTTTCTCTTGCTTGCAGCTGGGAATTCTGGATGTTACATGACGGCAATGAAGAGTCTCCCCAGAAGGAAGCCGGGCCACCTACCACTCACCGTGTATGAAGGGGACTGACATAATGGCACCAGTTATTTATTGAGCACGTTCTATGTCATGCACTTTACCTACATTATCTCCTCATCCTCAGACAACCCCTGGGTAGACACCATTGTTATCATCCTCGTTTTATGCATGGAAAATCGGGTTTTCAACCCAGGGATTCTGTCTTCATTCTTCACAGCTGTGAATGAAGCCCAGCCCGGATTCACACTGCACATTCCTTCCTTCAAGCCCTGTCTCAGTTGCCACTCCCCCCACCACGAAATGAAGTCCTTCATCAAGTTCGCCTTGAGTGCCCCATGACTTTTCTCTTATTTTCTATTTCACCTGCACACTGTCTGCTCTCTGGTCCGCACGGTCAGGCGCCTGCTTCACATCATCACAGAATTATCTCATAGCTCTCCGATACCTTCCTCTCCTAACTGCATCATAGCCCTGCAGGGGTTCCAGTGCCCGCTGTGCCGTTCACTAGGAGGCAAGGCTTTGAGGATGTAAGTATGACCTTGCAGCATTGCTGAGGGAAGGGGCGGTCCTCAAAAGCCATATTGAAACAACTGGTTCACAAAGGAACTGGCCAATCAGAATAGTCAATGGCTGTAAATATCTGGAACGTCTGTACCATGCAGATGACTGCGTACTAGCTCTGGTTGTAAAAAAAAAAAAAAAGAAGAAGAAGAAGAGAAGAAATAATGGACGAACTTCTTTGTAAGTGCATAGCATGACGAACATTCCAGACACTGTCTCTTTTAGCTGCCACAAAGCCTGGCGTGTTCTCATGTGTTTGGTCGGTGCTTAATACATCTCAGAGCCAATGGGTGAACGAGTGGGATAATCAGCATCATGCCTTCCCCCAGCTGCCCACAGGTGGGTGTCAAAACGAGTAATTCCCAGTTTTGGTTGAATGATGATACCCTGGGTGTTCTCTGTGGTTATTTCACGGTAAGGGTGCCGTGAACTTAATTCTCCTACCATATTTAGCTTTGATTCACAAATTTGAACACAAAGTGATACGTCATACAACACCTTCCGAGAAATGGAGACTGGGGACTTGAAATCAAACTAAGGAAGCTGGAGAGGCAACTCTACTCTCCCCTTTCCTGGGTCACCTGGCTCAGGGGGTGGTGATCGGTATTCTGCTATGCACAGGCCCAGGAGTGATCTGGCTGCCTAAGGGCTCTGCATGGCAATTGTCCAAGGTAAGCAGCAGCTCCTAGAATCATCCAGTGGATCGGCCTCGGTTGCCCCAGAGCCCACCTACCTACTTGGCACTCAGAGCCTGTTGCGGAACGTTCTCTTTGCCCTTCTGTCTCGTCTTCCATTGCGATCACACGACAGCTGCATGAACACATGGAGGATGCTTGGCAGCTGCTAGACACAGATGCTGGGCTCTGTAATGTACTTTCCCCCCGCTCTGCTGCTGCTTCTGAGTATTTCTCTGGCTGCCTGGATGTCTTCATTCCTGCCTGTGGGAGGGGTGCACTCCGAGGTGCTAGTGGGGTGTGAAACCTTGGGGGATTGGTACTGCTGAGCAGGCATTGTGGCTAGGTCCTTAAGACAGTCTTTGCCTTTTTCACACTCAAGTGTCAGTTTTTAACTGTTTCGCATGCACATGCACAAGGAAGAATGATGTCAAGCTGGTCTGGAGGAAAATAACGTTGGGGTATTTTTTCTCTCCATCCTCGAAGCCCCTGCCTTCATCCAGGTCCTCACTGTGCTCTCGTTGCTTTCTGATATAGTAGTCCTTTTGTTTAACTGGCCTCCTTGCCTCTGCCTTGCCCCTTGTCTTCCACCTTCCATGGTGCTACCGGAGTGATTTTCCTATAACCAAATCTGACCACATCTCTCCTTGTTTCTGGAATCCCCATAGCTTACAAGATAAAATCTGAACTTAGTGTGACTAAAAGGCCCTTCATGACTCATCTCTGCTGCAGCCACATCTGCTTTGACTGGAACAAATCAGCTGTTTCTTAACTCAGTCTCACACTTGTGTTTACTCAGGCTAGGAAATCCTTCCTTCTTCTTGTCTATTCGCCTGGTTCATTTTGTCTCTGCCAGAGAAATTTCTAGGGTGCTCTCTCCTAGGTGTGCCTTTTCCCTTGGCCTGATCCTTGATGAGCCAAACTGAAGAACTATCTCCACAGAGATAACCATTCAAGCAAAGCCGCTGATTAAACAGCCTACTGTGTGCCAGGTGCTGGGACATAAATGTGAACAAGATACAGCACCAGTCCTTAAGGAGTTCGTAGACTGTTAGACAAATGGACGAAAAAGCCCACAATTCAAGTAGAGAAGGAAAGGGGCTATAAAGAGCTAAGTGTAGGATGGCACAGAAATTAGATGTTCCCCCTTTGTGCTCCTGTAACATCCTGAATTCCTTTTTTAGCTCCATACTATGTAGGGTGTTTTCAGTTTGTCTGTCTCCCCAACAACATCTGAGTTTCTCGAAGGCAGAGGCTCTACCTGATTCAAGTTGTATCCCTCCTGCCCACCCAGTGCCCAGCACAGAACTCAGGCAACATGTGTTGGACCATAGCACCCGAATGACAAGGTCCACCTGGAGATGGCACCGTGTGTCTGTCCAGGTGAGTGGCAACCCCAAGGAAGCGTCAACCTCCTGGGTTAAAGAACGCAGAAAAGGACACGTGGGAAATTAGGGAGCTTGCAGGAAAACAATTTTCTACCTTTGTTTGTTTTAAAACATGAAAATCTATCTTTCAAGAAGGCCCTCAGGCCTGGGGATAGAGAACTACTCTTCTTCATATTTGTTCCTCATCTATTATCTCTCTTTCTCAACCCCCTCTCCTCTGTTCTACTTTTCTCCCACTTTGGTCACAGAAAGTATCCATTAAAAACGTTTGCATATTATTTACAAGCAATATTTATGTACACTTAAAATAAATTGATTTCCACATCTGTGTTGCAGAGAAATTAGAAAACTCTGGCAAGCAAGAAGGGAAAACAAGATATTGAGTAATCTCACCACCCAGAACTGCCTGAATTCTGCTGTTGATGTGTTGGTGCTTATCCTTGCAGACTTATCTCTGCATATGTGTGTAAGAAACTGTTTGAGTGAATTCTCTGGATGTAGGCTACCTGAGTCTGAACCCTGGCTTCACCTCCTACTCTTAGCCGAGTGACGTAGGCTGTGTTGCTTATCCTCTGTGTGCCTCCTCATGGCTCTGTAGAGGTCACACTAAGACATAGAGCACTGTGCTGTTGTGAGAAGGAAACATCCTACCACGTGCTTATAACAGTACCTGGTGCACAGTAAGCATGAATTCATTTAATTAACAAATATCCATTAAGAGTCTATTTAATGCCAGGCATTCTTCTAGATATTCTTTTAACAGCCAAAAGATCCACCAATGTTATGCAGTTTTCATTCTAGTATAACCACCAAATACATTAACGAGTTTTGTTATTGCAAAAAGTATCATATGATATATTGTATGGAGTCTGCTTTTCTCATTTACAACATCTTCCTATGTGTTATAACATTTTTCTGTGTCATAAAACCTTACATTATTACTATAATAGTGAGACAGTATTTCAGCAACTAGGTATCATATTTTATTTAATAATCTTTTGCTAGATATTGAAGTAGTTTCTAATTTTTCATAATTTTAAAGACCAGTATGATGAAAATCCTTATGTACACATCTTTATGGACTTACCTGTGCATTCCATCAAGATATATAGTCTTAAGAGTGTAATTACAGATGGAGGGTATGCATGTGTATCGGGCTTTTGGTGGACATGGCCTCCTGTGAGGGTTATCTACCAAACTGCTATCCCTAGTGTTGTAGGAGAGAGCCTATTTCTTCACACTCCCATCTGAACCAATACTGAGCTTTTCTAATTCTTTCTAAACCTTGCATATTAGAACAAAAATGGTATCGTGTCATTTTAATTTGTATTTCTTTCACTTCTAGTGAAGCTGATTAAAAACTTTTTTTCTATTCTTACTCGATGACATGCTTAGAGAGGAAAAGAAAAGGAGAGAGAGGAGGACAGAAGCATCGATATGAGTCAGAAACATCAATTGGTTGCCTCCCATATATACCCTGACCAGGGACCCAACCTGCAAACTAAGCATGTTCCCTGACTGGGAATTGAACTTGCCACCTTTCTGTATATTGGAAGACATTCCAACCAACCAAGTCACACTGGCCAGAGATGATTTTTAATATATAATTCATGAGCTATTTGTGTTTCTTATTTTCTGAGTTGACCATTTGTGTCCTTCGAAGCCTCCATTTTGACTTTGATAAGATGATCTTGGATGTTGATTTAGATTGAATAGGCTTTTTCTGTGAAAGACCTAGACCTGCATTAGGCTTTGTGAGGTAATTGTTTCAAGGGACATGTGCCCAACCTTCTCTGCTATGCATTTGCATTTTCCACTAAAAATATCTAACGTGTTATGAATTTCACTTTTCTGCATTTTGGCAGTGATGCAATTTTAATACTAATGAATCATTTTTTTGCATAACCATCTCAGTGAAAGCAGTGGCCACTTCTGCATAGACTGAAAGATGCTAAGAGATCTCTGGTTGTGTGTAAAGAATGTATGATCTGGTGCATGCCTGTCCTTCCCTCTACAGTAGGTGTCGGTATAGCTGAGTGCGTATGTGTGTCTGCCTATGTACATGTGTCTATCTTGAGCTGAGGTCAGGAAACAATATGTGTAATTTGGGGTCTCTGTGAATTCACACAAGTATCCTTGTATTTCTGCCACCTGAATCTATCAACCAAGGGACATTTAGTTCAAAATTTGTTACTTTTTAGGAGGAATGCCTAATTATCCACCCATCCTCAGATTACTTCCTGAACTCTGAACTTCCTGAGCATGTGTATTTCACGTCTAAACTTACTCATGCATTGCCAAAGATGTGTCCTCAGCGTAACTCATATACAGTTTTTCTCATGTGAGAATCCACTACCTTTGCCTGTGACCATTTGGAAGTGAGATTCCAGGCTTTATCACATCCTCCCAAGACAGGTCCATACCCCAAAGCATTAGTAGGCAGCGTAGAACTGACTGCACCTTCACGGGGAGATGAAGGAGGCAGCGACATGATGTGACACCCAGCAATAAGAAAAGAGCAAGATTTCCCTTACTCTTCTCAAAGTCCCTCTTCAGTCATGGGCCTCTGGGCCTTCTTCTCGCTTTCTCTGAACCTTTCCTTAAAGTAGCCACTGAATACCTCATTTCATTGTCGGTGATATTTAGATCTCTTCTGGATTCTGGTCAAAGGTGTCAGCTGATCCTAGTACTCAGGAAAGCCAGCATTAAAAAAAAAAAAAAGTGAAACCTCTTTCTATGGGGGAATGTACTGCTTAGAAAAGTAAGGTTCTCTCCAAGTTGTCCTACCAAGCTCTTTCACCAGGATTCGTGCCTTCAACCAATTTGATGACCGGGACCACAACTGCCGTGCACTTTGTGTCCTCTCTCAGCTTTCATTTGCCCCCACGCTTCCTCCAGGCCTTCGACAAAGCAGGTTCTTGACCAATGCTTGCCAGCTGGGAGGAATCTCCTGGTTCCTAAGTATATTCCCATGACTTAGCCTAGCACTTACAACTTAGAAGGCTCAAGAGTACATGGACAGGCAAATGATGGAGCTTTAGTCCATGTACCTCCCTGATGCAGTGAGTAGGATGCTGTGACTAGCCCGACCCTGTGGCTGGTGCATATGCTGCTGTCCAGGGGATGGGAATCAACTTAGCCATTTACTTCCTTCCACTTCTACTGCATCTCTCTTTCTACTGTAGTTAGTTGGCAGGGTCTTCTTCTCTAATTCCTTTCCTATCTTCTCCGTAAACAGTTGAGTCGATTCAAAGGGGTATTTCTAAGATCCATTCCCCAGAATATGACCCACCCTTGGACTCTACCTCTTACCCCAGGCATTGGTAATGTGGTTCTTCCCAGCCTCTCCTACATGAAACCTCAGTTGTCTGCAGCCTGCTTCTGAGGCTCGATTCCTCCCATTTCTCTATAGGCCCCCTTTGACCACATAAAAGTCAGGAAGAGGAAGACATTGGGAGACAAATGTAGAAATAAATTAACTTCATAGAGGGCAGAAGGAGTGGAAAAGGGATGTGGGAAGGAATAGAGGACTCCACAGAGAAGAAAGGTAGGTCTGTTCTGCTTGGAAATAAGGACAATGATTGGATGATGGGATCAAATCCACCTGCTGGATTATTTTGTATGGCTCCCTCTGTGCCACGGCCTTTCCTCTTGACTTCTTTGTGTTACTATTTTTGAAATGCACGAAATGAAAAGTGCCAAACAAGTATGAAGTGGTGGGAAGTGACTGGGAGACAGAAAGGAATTTCAGGATATTGTTTTATCCAACACTTAAGGAAGTCTGGAGGTCAGCCTAGAAGATGGGGTTCCTCGCCCATGAAGAATGAGTCTAAAATCTGTGCAGATAAACCAACTGTGCATCTTCCCCCGGCTAATGCTCACTCAGGAGACCCTCCCTGTGCCTTCCTTCCTCTGTCTCTCCACCAACAGCGGTGCCTCATAGGGTCAGAAGGGGCGTGAATGAATGCAAATGAAGGCCAAGGGACCAGGGTTTTCTTCTGTAAGTTTTAAATGGCCACAGGTGTTTTTGTTTTCTTCTCCAAAGACCTATGACTGTATGAACTTCCGACCAGGCCCAAATCAAACTCATCATGTACCTCTTTGGCTCAAATGCATGCATTTTTTTCAGAAAAATTTATTTGTGGTAACATACTTGACATGGGATCTACTCTCTTAACAAATTTGAAAGTGGACAATACCGTGTTGTTAACCACAGGCACGATGTTGAACAGCAGACTTCTAGAGTTTATTCACCTTTGTGCCCACTGGTTAGTAACTCCATTTCTCCCTCCCGCTGAGAGTGACCGCCACTCTTTGATTTTATGAATTGGGCTATGTTAGATACCTCATATAAATGGACACATGCAGTATTTGTCCTTCCATGACTGGCTTATTTCACTTAGCATTCTATCTTCAAGGTTCTCAAGCCCATGTATTTAAGTCCCTGCCCACTCCTTTGTGGCAAGGTGTATGAAAGCACTCAAACAGTTCTTGCCCACCTCTGTGTTGTCCATGTTTCACCCCCTCTCTGATAACTTACTGGTCTCCTGGATCCTGGAGTCCTGCTCCCTAAACCTATGGTGCTTCCCTAATCTTCTCCCTGAGATCCCCTCAAGCCCTACTTCTGGCCTATCTGGCCCTGTGGGCCACCTGCTCCTAGAAGCTTGCCTGCCTCTGTCTGCCCGGCTCTCCTTTCTCTCCAGGCATCTAACCCTCGCCCCTTACCCTCAGACCTGCCCTGCTGGGGCCCCTGCCTGGCTGGACATGGTGCTTGCAATGACTAAAAATAGGAGTTGTATAAAAGAACGGTGGGACCCAAATAAAGTCTGAAGCAGGAAATATAATGATCCTCCAAAAATATGATCCTGGTGCTTCCACAGGAGCCCTGTACCTGCTTCAAAGCATGTGAACTATCTTTATTTTGCATTCAAACTATCTTTTGGGGCCAGATTTCCTTCATAACACAGCTTATTGCAAAACGGATCTGAAACCCTAGGGAGTTTATCTGTAGTTAGGTGTGTTTTTTTTTCTTTCCAGTAACTGTGGGTCGGAGGTATTCCAGCCATTATTAACTAAAGGAATACTCTGTTTTATGACATCTAATCAGGTGGATGTCCCACTGGGAGAACAGATTGTGTCCCTTTTTCCCCCTCTGGACTGAGGAGATAAAGAGATAAAACTCATACGCTGTTTTATTTTTGTAAAAAAAAATTGACAGTATAGTCCTCTGTGATATCTTCACGTGAGCCTGCATGCAAGGGAGCCTGGGCTTCATGGGAGAGACCTAATGGCTTGTGAGTAGGACATTTTGTCCTCTAGCTGGGCTTCATCTGGTCCAGAAAATTCCTCTTCAAGGTCATTTTGGATGCTGGTGGTTGGGATGAAAATGGCAAAATCCGAGTGTGCTCTCTTCAGATGGCTTCACTGCTTGAGCGGTTAAGTTCATCCCTGGTTTGAAATTGGAGAAGACCCCAGGCTGCAAATACCAGGTAAATAAATAACTTCTCAGAGCTTCCATGTCCAGCTATACCAAGTAGACCTAATCATGGCTGCCTTGACAATTTTGCAGGTCCTGGTGAGACCCCCAGGCAAGGGTGTATGTGAAACATCCAGGTCTATTCAAAAGCAAGGCATTGTTGGGACCTTGGTTACTACACAACTCATGCATTCTAAACTTCACTTTGGCATATTATATTAACTCAAGCATCTCTGCCATTCTGAGAACCCTTAGAACTATGGATGCTTTCACCTCTTGAGGCAGCTCATGTCTTGAAATAGGATTACATTCTATTTGTAAAGTTTCTCTTTCAAACCAGGTGATGTCCCCTGGGTTCTGGGCTTTGGAATTTGTGAACAAAACTGTTTCCACTCTGCCTGCACTTTTCCTGATTGTGTAAGCTCCTCTCATATTCCCTCCAGGTATGCTTTTGCAGGATGATTGGATGGGATTCCTTCAGGCTGTGCTCACGGCAGTCACTCCATCCCTATGCCCTCCCACCTCTGGCATTTCCATCTTTGCACCACCACTGTCTTGTTTTCCTCAACTACAGGCCCCCAGGGGGCAGGAAACACTTTTTTGGTGGTGCAAAAATAAGTATCTCAGCCCAGTGCCTGCTTCAGAACTGTGCTTTGATAAACACTCAGACGATTGATTTTTGCTGAGGAATTTATGGCTGAAGACTTTCAGGCAAGTCAGTCCATATCAGTGGCTCTGATTAATCAGATCTCAGGGCTCAAGGAACCTCCTGGAAGAGACTTCAGTGCTGCCCAAACTGTTGAGTACAGGAGAGTACAGAAGACGGATTTCAGGGTGAGATTCAAGAGGCTCAGAAAGCTACCCTGCCTATAAGCCAAAAAGTCCGAACAGTTCTTTGATTTAAAACATACTCCTTGTTAAGATGAGAGGGCCACCAGTGTGGTGGATTGATGCAGAGGCTCTGGGGCTAGACCACCTGGTTTGAATCTAAGCTCTGCCAAGGTTTTCTAGATGGCTGCCTCGACCTCTTTCTGCTTCAGTTTTTGTCTGTAAAATGAGTTGAATAATAACACCTGCCTAACAGAATTGTGTGGATGAAATGATTCACTATTTCTAAAGTATTAGAAAATGCCTGGAAAAGAGTCAGTACTCCATAAACAGACAAGCAAATGTTCCTGGGAAGGGCATGGATAGATTTTACAATGAAAAATAGCAATGTGTGAAATAGCTTTCTCCCACTTCTGCAGGAGACAGTTAGTGGGGAGCAGGTGTTCCTGGTAGCACAGATCAGTCAGGAACAGCCTCAAGGAGGGCTTTCTAGCCTGACAACATTATACTTAGAGAGAGGGGGAGGGAGAAAGGGAGAGAAACATCAATCAGTTGCATTTTGCACGCCTCCAACTGGGGACCAGGCATGTACCCTAACCAGGAATCCAACCAGTGACCCTTTGGTTTGTGGAACAATGCCCAGCTTCCCAACCCACTGAGCCACACCAGTCATGGCAAAAGGTTCTGTTTCATTCCTATGGATGAGAAAGCAGAGGCCAAGAGAGACCGGTTAATTCACTCAACATCACATGGGTAGCAACTGACAGCACCAGGAGTCAAAGCACGTGCTGTTAACCAGTTTTCATCTCTGTATCCACCAAGACAACTTCTGGTCTTCCTTTCATTCTCAAGGGGCCATCATCACCAGGATGCTGGTGTTGGCAGTCTCCGTCATCTGGCTTATGGAAAGGGCACTGAATTAGCAGTCAGGAGACCCAGCTTCTTCCCTGGCGCTGCCACTTACTATGCCATCCAGGACAACCTGGTTGCCTCTGGTGGGCTACAAAATGGGAATTAACAGTGCCTGCCCTGCCTACTCAAGGACTGTGGTGAGGATCAGTGAGATCACTCACATTCAGATTCATGGACGATGAGTGCTCACTCTCAGTCCTATGCAAGTTGCATTTACGTGTATTTTTCATCACTGTAAGATAACTTAGGAAACATTTATAATACAAAGTAGTATTGTTCCTATGAGTTTGGACCGTATGAACCAGGTTTTCTTAGGGCCTGATTACCCCTAAGCAGACTCAACATGAAGGCTTTAGAGCTATGAGACCACACCCGTGTTTCAGAGAATGAACCTCACTCTTGAGACCTTCCCTGGCTTTCAACCTGCCTCTTCCAACTATTCTGTGAACAACAGGTATGTTTAGAGTTGCTTCAGCACCAGCTTGCCAGCAAAATCAGGAAGCCAAACTGAATCTTTCCCCTACACCCCGGTGGTGATCTCTGTGTAGACGGGACCCTCATGAAACACTGGGCACTTCCATCTCTGCATCCATGCACTTGGTGGGGCGTTGCGCTGGCTCCATGCTGTGCTTAGAGTAAAGGTATCAAGACAGAATAAGTATTGGAGAGCTAAGGCAATAATAATAAATAAATCCAGGATTCATATTCAGTCAGTATGCACCAGGGTAGCCAGATCATCTTTCCCAGCCAGCATCTGCTCTGATAGGTCAGTGCCTGCGGTGGCCATTTGCTAAATACAGGGTCCAGCAGAAGTAACACCTGCTTGAGTGTGGTTGGTAGGGTAATAATATGAATGTAATAATGTATAGTTTTAATTGGAACACCTTGCCTAAATTGTCATATGGTGTGCCTGGGTGTGATTATTGTTTGTGTTACAGAATCACATGCTTATGATTTTGTAAGAAAAGATTTTGTAATAAAAGAGGGGCATTATTTGTGCTGGACCCTTTATATTGACTGCCACCTTTGTGCAATGCTTGATAGTTGTTTGGTTTTGCGGATTTCCTTGGTTCTCTGCTATGTCAGGTGCCAGATCTTATTCCATCTGTCTCCCACAAATAAAGTGGTAGCACAGTAAATAACATGTGGTCTGGGGGCCAAATCTTCTTCAATTCTTCATCAGTGATGGTGCTGTGCTGACGTTTAGAAGGTACTCAGTATGTGTCCAATGAATGAATGAATCCATCAGAAAGCATCCATGGTGCGTCAGTTCAGATGACGTTCTGGGTTGGGTTATTCATGGTAAAGAGGAAATTAAAAAGACTAAACCACAGTTCTCGGAGAATTTCTAGCTTATGGTGGATGATCCCATTCTTGTAAGACAAATACAAAGGATACACAAATGCCAGTCTTTTATCTGTACAAATAGTTAGATTTAAGTTTAAAAAGTAAAGGTTATCATTAAGTAAAATGAAAGAACCAAGGGGGAAATGGACGGTGAATCCAGATTTTTCTTGGATGTAAAGGCCCCAAAAGAAGCAAATTCCATTGGAAACAGCCCAGTGCATGGTATTTCTCATCCTTTTCTTTTTCAAAGGCTGGTTTTGTTGGGTTTTTAAGTGAGAGCCTCAGGATGGAAGGAGAAGCTATCTTCTCAGCACAGAGTTTTCTGCCCCCTTTCCAAAGGGAAGGCAGATTTGGGGAACTGGCACTACCCCTGCCCAGATGGCAGCCAGCAGCTGGCTCTGGCAGGGGGAAGTTCTCACTCTCGGCTGCTGGCTGCCCGGCCCCTCCCATTTCCCCAGCAATGCCGGCCGGGCCGTTGGAAAGGAGAGAATGTGAGAGCCCTGCCATGCCAGCAGTCCTCGCCACCCTGACCTGGCTTCTCTGGTGCTGGCACCCAGGCCTGCAGCCTGGAGCAAGGGGAGCAAACCCAGCAGCGCCAGCCAGCAGTGCCAGCCTCCCTCTTCCTGCCTCAGCTGCCAGCTTGGCCTGCCTGAATCACACAATGGCTCCTGACATCTATGGGGCTGCTGCACCAGGGACCCAGCGTGGTGGGAATTTAAGATAGAGTGGCCTGGCCCGGCAATGGCAACCATAGGCTGGATTCGGTAACAGGGTATCAGTCAGACGGTCAGGCCAGCCCGTAGCTTCCCCCTTCCCACCCACACACTGCTCTGTCTCCCAACAGACCCTACCTATCCTCATTTCCTTTACCTTAGGCACATTTTACTCCCTCCCTCCCTCCCTCTCTTCCTTCCTTCCCTCCTTCCTTCCTTCCCTCCTTCCTTTCTTCCTTCCTTCCTTCCTTCCTTCCTTCCTTCCTTCCTTCCTTCCTATTCTTTTTCTCTCCTGTTCTCCCCTCCTTCCCTTCTTCCTTATCTCCTTCTTTCCCTCCCTTCCCCTTCCTTCCTTCCTTCCTTCCTTCCTTCCTTCCTTCCTTCCTTCCTTCCTTCCTGGGCAGCACTTCCATCCCTGCATCCGGCCACTTGATACAGTGGGATATTGGCTTAGCTTCATGATTCACCAAGAGGAAAGGTGTGAAGATGAAGAAGCAGGGTTTGAGAGTTAAGATACTAATAAAAAAATGAATCCAGGATTCATATTCTTTCCTTCCTTCCTTCCCTGACTCTTCTCTCACAGTATCTTTCTCCTACTTTATTGGTTTACTCATCTTCTAAATTTCCTATAGTCTTCGAACACTTATTGACCACACATCCTATCAGTCCCTCCACTAGGTTCTGGAAGTGCACAGATGTAATTATTCTTGGCCCTGCCCCCGAGGAGCTTTCAACTCTGTGAGGACATTTGTGCCTGAGAGGGGATGAATCTATGACAATTAATGACAACAGAATGTGTTAAGTACTATAAAAGCACAGAAATTACTAGGAAAGCAGAGGAGAGAGCCATTAATTTCCACCTGACCCATTTTGGGCAAAAGTTAGCTAAGGAGTTGCCATTTTTCAATTTAGTTGCTCACTCTGCTCCTTATATTCCTGAGAAAAGGTTTTATGCCTCTGAGTCTGCTTGGAAAAATGAAAGGTTTGCTTTTTGTTTCAATTCCTGTTTCAATTCCTATGACTGAGGTCCTGAGACTTCGAACTTTTATTTATTTTATTAAATGTATTTTTTTAAGGATAGCGCTTTTGCGGTTGTATTTGAGAACTTCATGTCTAACCCAATGTTGCAAAGATTTTCTTCCATATTCTGTTTTAGAAATTTTATAATTTTACAGTTGCATTTACACATGGGCCTGTGATTCATTTGGAGTTAGTTTCTGTATATAATATGTATTAAGGTTTTCTCTTTCCATGTAGACATCCAGTTACTCCAGTACCATTTGGAAAGAACAATTCCTTTTCTATTGAATTGTAGCCTTTGCACCCTTGTCAAAAGTAAGTTGACTATATTTGTGCGGATCTATTGGCAGACTTTCTTGAGAGGAGTACTTCATGTGCAATATATGACCTCACACGTTCTCTATCTGTGTCATTCCTACTGTGTAAATAGCATCCTAGGGATGAACTGGAGTTATTTCTTGACTAGGCCAGAGAAAAGAAGTTGGGGCAAATCTCGATTCGAATTTACTTTGCCACTAGTTGCAGTGCGACTTTTGTGCTCAGGACTTTTCTGCTCTTGGAGAAACACAGGTGAGACTCAATATGAAGTGTCATAGAGATTAATGAGGGCTGAGGCTGGGAGGGGACCTGGGATTTGTCTCATCAGCATCCAGATATTTGTGTGATTCCTTCTGTCCCATGTTACAGTGAGGGGGGTGGGCCACAGTGAGGATAACTCTGAGAATAACGTGTCAGACTGTAGGCACTTTAAAGCAAGGCGTGTCTTCTTTTGTAAAAAAAGGAGCATCTCTCAATGATCCTGCAGTAGACAGCAAACAGGTCCTTAGCATCTCCTGTTTACTTTCTGTCGCATCAGGTCAAATGCAAGAATCACCCAGATGTTTTTAATGCCTTAGTCCCCATTACATTCCTTTGGCTCTCCTTTACCCATAAAATTATTCTTTTACAATTTTGGAATGGAAAGCATGCAAAAAAAATAGTGTCTTCATGTTGCTTAAATGCTTTCCACCCATGCCACTCATTTTTCATTTTTCATGGCCTTAAACCTCCATCTGCTGGAAGGGTGGGAAGGACACTTGCTGGGCTGCTGTGGCCTGCCCTCCAGCATCAGGCCTGGCTGCCCTCGGGCCACCAAGTGAGAAGCAGGTTTGCCTTCTCTGGAAGGTTTCTCAGAGCCTCGTTCCCATCCTCGGAGGTTTTATCTTCTGGGTAGGCCCCGTTCTTCCCCCAAAGGACTGTACTTCTGGTGGACGTGCAAGGAGCCTTCACTCATGCACTCATAGCAGACACTCTGGGATGCTTGTACCATGATAATCATTTTGTATCTTTGACCAACTTTGCTTTCTTTTCTTTTGTAAGTCAGTCCAACTTCAAGTCCAAACGCTAACACTGGGGACAGCTGGTAATTAACCTCTTTCCACTCCAAGTAGTAGCCAGCGCCAGCGATTCTTCCCTCTAAAATAGCCTAACCAGTTTTTAATACACCAAGAAGACTTTTGCCCATAGCCCTCTGGTCATCTATTTTCCTTAATAGCCTTTTTATGAGGGACCTTATCAAAAGCTTGCAAAGAAATCCAAGTAAATTATGTTTCTTGGTTCACCTTTACCTACTATTTCATTAACTTTTTCAAAAACAATATGACATAGTTTTCAACATAATTAAAGGGGTTGGGGAAAAGGGAACTTTAACTACCGCTTGACAGTTTCCGTAGTTGCCTAGGAGAGCTGGGTCACTTCTCATAGTCTGGCTCTGCTTAAGGACACTAATTCATTTCCCAGGCTGTCTGGCGAGGTCAGCCACTAGTTCAAGGTGGAAATGACAAGTTTGTAGGCTTTCCAGTGTGCAGTACTCAGCTCTCCAGAGAGCACGAAGGAAGGAAACCGCAAGTTTATCCAGGTCTGGCCCAGAGAAAGGAAATGATGGGAAGAGCCAGGACGAGGGCAGGAGAGCTACCCCGGGACAGTCTCAGACACTCCCAAACTACTCTTTATTCTTGTATGAGCATAAGAGGGGCCGATCACAGAACTGGGGAAAGCTCTCAGCATTCCAGAAGAGATGTGGCAGGCCTGAATGCAGGGGTGGGCTGAGGGGGCAGAATGAGAAAGACAGAGTTCAAAATTAAATAACCTCACACTGCTTGTAGTAGCCACATGAAAAAAGATGATACTCATACTCATAATTTCAGTTGCATTTGTTGAGTCTCTTATGAGCAAGTATGTGCTATGTATGTGTACACGCCTGTTTCCTTTAAGCTTAATAACCAGACATGTCATTAGATATCATTATCCTCAATTTATAAATGAGAAGAATCAGACACAGAGAGTTTAAAGGATGTGAAGATCACACAGTTAATAAATTATCAGATTGGGGAGGCAACCTCCTCCTACTAGTTCTGAAGTGCGTAGATTTTCATGATGCCCGCTAGTCAATTCTTAGCCCATTTAAGTGCCAAGTTCTCCTGTAAGTCCGATATGTTCTAAACATTTTAAATATGATCTACCAGTTTCCATAAAAATAAGTGTCATCATGCAGAGGTTAAAAAAGTAAACACTATTTCATTTGCATTAAAAGTTCACAAAAACAGTTAAGGGTTCTAGTCCTCCAGACATGTCGATGACTCTCCATTTTCACTGCTCTGAGAATTTGGAAGCGTGTACTTGTTTACAAAGAACTCTGGCTGACAAAACGCTAATAAAATTGGCTTTTCACGTACAAAGGGACTAGTAAGGAAAAGCAGAAAAGCTTCCATTTCTTTCTGGCTTACTTCTTGGTTTCCTCTGGCTCAATGCCTAGTTTTCCTTATGTCCTAAGAAATGGGCCATTTTTAGTCTGTTCAGAAAGCCCACCATAATCATCTGACCGCATGTTCCATGCTTCACAAGAGGTGATGGCCTCCTATCAGAAAGTCCTCTTCAAAGTATCTTTTGAAGACCTGGGATCTGCTCCCAGGTCCTGCTGCAGCTTCTCTGCTCCAGTGATCACGACACCTTACCTTCTGGCTCATGCATGCTTCTTGTGAAATGTCCAGTGTCTCAGGGAACAAGTAGGTACCCCAAGGCACCTGGGCCAGGCCAGCAGCCCAGCTCTTAGGCTTCCCTCTCCTGATTTGTCAACACAATGGCCCTTCAGATCAGGAAGCTGAGGAACCAGAAAAGCAACTTGGGCTCTTCTTCAAAAAATGAATGTGCTAATGAGAGAGAATGCAAATCCAGCAGCTGAGAGAAAAGTCAGCCTTCCCAGCTAGCATCACACTGGGAGCCTGGGTGAGAGAGCGCAGTCTCCTGTCTCAGGAGGGGAGAGAGCCTGGGCTGCTGGTCCTCTTTGAGGTTAAATACAGGGGTGGGCAAAAGTAGATTCACAGTTGTGAGTACACACAACACAGAGCTGATTCTTGTGTTGTTACTTATTTATTATTATTATTATTATTATTATTATTATTATTAACCTGCTTTTGCCCATGCTTGTAAGTCTGAAGCTGGTGGTTTTGGAGAAATGTGTCAGCGCCCATTTTCGGAGAACAGGAACAGGAGGCATTAACCCTGCCTGTTCACCGGGGTGTGGTCATTAGGCAGGTCTCTGTGTGACATGCTGGGCAGAGGTCCAGAGACCCTGGGCCGTGCATGGAAGCAGAAGGGGTCCTACCAAAGTTGTTGTGTTCCAGTTCCAGCTCTAGCACCGTCTAGCTTTGGTGGCCTTGAACAAGTAGACTTTGGTTTGTTAATGTGAGTTACAGTTTCCTCATCTGTAATGTGGGGACGACCAGAGTGGCAGTTTCCTTGTCTGTACTGTGGGGATGGTGCCTGCCTTAGCTAGTGGGCTGAGGAATAGGTAAGATAGTATATGCAAAGTGCTTGGATTCTTTTCCATGAACTTCTGACCTGTTACCTTTCTGAACACCAAATTTAGATTTGTAGCACAACTATGTGTATGCCTTTATGTTTTCTATATTCTCTCCACTGACAGTAAGGAAATAATATAGCTCAGATATATTTTGTCTAAGACAAGAATGTAGTGACTAAAGTTTTCTCCCCCCAATTGAACCCATGAATGTGAAAAAGATTTTTTAAAAATAATTTAATAATAGGTGAAAAGCCTTACAGAGCTTACAGTTTAGATGACATTACATGTATTTCTACACAACCTGCACTTTATCATTTAAAGCAGGGAGGGGCAGGGCCTCTGGGCATTTTGACAAGTGACTTTGCATCATTATTACAGTCTGGGGTTAAAAATCACATGCACTACACTCAGCTGAGTTAAAAGCATAGAGCATTTTATATTTTCAATATAAGTTCTCATTGTGTTCTGACCCCTCATCTCTCTTACAGGGAAGCAGAGAGGAGCTTAGTAGGACTTCAAATTTCACAAATACAAGCATCCCCTGGTCCTCTTGGGGCAAATGCTCAATTTTTCAGGGTTTTTCCTCTCTCCCCCTACCTGTCAGCTAGAGAGCATCTGAACTTGGGAGGAAGCTCTTGTACCCTCACGGTGATAGGGGAAGGGGCCTTGTGCTGGTTGGCTATCTCACTCCCTTGCTGGTCTTTGCTGCAGATATCTCTGGTCTGTTCCCCGGGTACCATGGGCCGATAGCTACAGAGGAGTGGCTCCTTCATCTGGTCTTTTGGGGTCTGTGTTTAATCCTGTCGGGAAGTCCTTTCACTCTATGTTCATCCTGTTCCAACTCAAGGCCCCTGTGTGTCCTCTGGCCTCTCAGTATCTCTGTATCTTCCCACAGGTATACATGGAAACTTCTGGATTCTGGTGTAACAAGTGCAGGCATTGGGGCGCCAGAAGCTCTACTTCAGGGCCCCTAAACAGTGACTTTGGCCAGGCTAACTTAACTGGAAATGGTACCATATTGCTGAGGTTTCAGAACAGATGCACGTTTCTGGAGCAAGGGGAATGCTGGGATTGAAATTCTCCTGGTATATTCACAGCAAAGCCAGGGACAAGCCCCACTACTCTGGAGAATCCCTAGTGTGGGTCACAGTGGGAGGTCGGAGACACACATAATTCACTAATTTCCTTTTTCCTTCTTTCTCCATGTATTCCCCCTCCCAGTTCCAGAACAACTTTCAACTTCCTCTCCAGGTGAAATGCCCTTTACACATATTCTAAATTCTCTGCACCCGTCAAATTCCATATTGTCACTCAAAATATTGCTTTCCTTATATAAAGGGAGCTTTTGAAGCCCCTTTATTCTCAAAGTTTATCTTGCAAGATTATCATTTTATTAAGCACTCAGAAAATTACTAATTTGATGGTGAATGTTGAGCAGTGGTTTCTTTTTTCAGGCTGGTATTTATCCATCACCTAAAGACTGAGGAACATTGATTCGAAGGATGGAGACCATAAAAAATCATGACTTAAAGGAAGAGATTATATCACTTCAACTTCAAAAAGTGATTATCTGTTATGTGGAGTTTGGAGATGACCCCATCCCAGTTATCTGCTGCCATCCAACTACGTAAGTGAAGCTTAGCAAGCAGCATCGGGGAAGAGGGTGCTTCGCTCAAGGGACCGTCAAAGCTGGAACCACATTCCCAGTTTGTGCTGAGCCTGGGAAAGTGGCCCTTAGACAATGCCTAGGCTGAAACTTCCAAGCATGGCATTTCCCAGTACAGTCTGCCTTTTCTGGCCACCGCATCCCATCGTTGGGAGCATCTACTAATTTTCTTCCTAATGGATTCGTATAAACCCATTGTAAGAGTTGATCAGCAGTCTTCATTCTCTCACTCTCTCTTTTGCAAGGAGGTGACCTACTCACCTTGCTTTATGTGAAGGTGACAAGAAGTTGATATTCCACTGAGCAGAATTTTTTCATAACTTTATTGAATCCATTTAACGAATATTTGGGGGGGCTTAACCTTGGTGCCAAGCCACTGCTCTATGTGCTTGGCATGTCTCTGTTGTGGCAGCAAGTATAGACAAGTAGAAAAAGACAACATTTAAGGAGACAGGGAATGGAAAGCCTGGGAAATGGAAAGCATTGGAAAAACAACAAATACACTATTGTCAAAAGCATACAAAAGGAATGCATTTTTTAATCTTCTTCTCCTCTTTGTATAAAAATTAAAACTATTGGAATCTGTTATAACTGTGTCTGTATCACTGCCCTCTGGAAACACAAGGATTTCTTGGGAACTGCAATATCGCCCTTTTTAACTCCTCAAATGAAGCATCATTTTACTCGGAATGAATTCGCACCATGGGTGATCAAGTCCATTTGCCACTGATTGCCTTCCTCCCCAGCATGACTGGTCTGCTCTGTGTTGTTTACTTTACCGAGCTTTCTGCTGAAACACCCCCCTCCCTCTCACTGTCTACAACTGGGTGTTCTCCACACTCACGGAGTCCCTTTAGTCGTGGGACTCTCTTGGACTCTTCCAGCCAATGCTGGCATGAGTCCCTTCTTTGAGTTCCTGTCACATCTCTAGTTAGCCTCAAAACTAGACTGAGAGCAGGGTCTATGTCTTAAATTTCGTTGTATCTCCCATAATGCCGAGAAAAATGATCTGTCTGTTCTAGGCCTCAACAAATAAATAGGTAGGTGTATACTTATTGAGTACATTTAAGGATAATATTAAAAAGCTAATATCTAGTATAGCATGACCACTGACCATTGAGAATACTTTTACCAATACGAGTATACATACACACATATAATACATTATTATATGGAGTAGGTGTATTATCTCACATGCTGAGAATATTATGCAGATGTTCACAATATTACGCAGATGCTCACAATTTTACACAGGGTAGAAATATTATCCTCTACTTTACAGATGAGAGATGAGGGAATTGAGTTTCAGAAAAGTTCAAATTACTTGCTCAGGACCTACAACTGATGGAAGACCCTAGATCTCTTTCATCCCAAACCCATGCTCTTCCCACTGTGCTGCTATAATAATTACTACTTGGGGGTGGATCGGGTCCTTTGTCCCCTTGGGTTGAGGCGTGTCTTTCAAAGGAGAGGGCATTGGGTGCCTGGTGAGTCTGACTAGAGCACATGGATAATCAGCTCACTTAGACTAAGCCCTCTCCACTGGGGGACCTGCATGGTCACGACTAACTCATTTATGGCCAGTTTACACACTAATGTGCCTGTGTTATACAAATGTGGTCGGAGAAGGTTATTTTTCAAAGCCAAAGGTCTGATAGCTGTTGGAAAATTCACAGTGGGTCCCTTGAAACCTCTCAGTGGTTCAGTTTTATCTCATTTGTTAAGAGGGAAAAAGTTATACTTCCCTTAAATTCTTTATCATCATATTAAAGTACTTTGAACCTGAGTTTTTAATATAAAAACAAGACATTATCATCCAAGCATCGAGGTGGTGAATCAGAAAAGAAAGACAATCTTCAGTCATCACTAAGGAGTCAAGTAAATGACACATTTCAACAGCGGGTAGAGAGTTATAAGCTCATCAGTCCCATTCCTGCTCTGGAGCCCATAGGAACATTTCATTCCTTCCTTGTTAGGTTGGGGTCATGGCCAAAAGCATTAGGACAGAGGGGTCTGTACCACTTCTAGTCCTGCCCTTTAAAACATCTTAAACAATGCTCCAGCATTCACTCCCCCTCCACAGTTAGTTCAGATGCCACTGGTTTAAGATTCCAGTGTCACGGAATAATGGAAGGAATTTGGGTCCTGAGTCACCACTTGGAAGAGAGCCTCCACGGAGAGCTGCCAGACTTGCACTGGGCAGTGACATGAGGGAAGAGTAAATGTACGTGTGAGGTCACTGAGACTGTTGTCACAACAACTGGTATTCATTGCTCTCATACAGAAAGTGGTATCAGAAGAGTGGCACTGAAAAAACCATATTCCTCGATTGTTATACTATCCTAAGTATGTATCATTGGTTTCCTAGTTAAGCCATAGGCAGAAAGGAAACTCATACCAGAATATGGAAAAATAGAAATTCAGATTATGTAGTGACAAATAATTTGATATTACTATTGCCTGCTATTAATTCAAAGGCAGTCCTATGAACAGTTTGTATCTTTAGGGGAAATGGTTAGAAAACAGGATTTTAGCAGTGTTTTTGGTTAATCTAGATATGTATTACAAGAAAGAGATGACTAGGAAAGAATTTGTGAGTTTGTGAGTAGAAACAGAATAGACTACAGAGTCCAGCAATTTGTTTGAGCTGTAGGATTGGAAAAAATAAATTCATTTTAGACTCAGTAAGACATGGTAGCAAAAAGGCTTTAAGTGACAAATGGCTAGTAAAAATTCTCAGCTGAATTAAGTTGAGGCAGAAATCAAGTCAAGGGTATGGTATTCCCACCTGTTGTTTTTGATAGCTTCAGTGTATCTAGGTACCTGTGTGAGAGAGAATCATAGAGGTGAAGAGACAAAGAAAAAAGGTAGATCTGATAAGATCTAGAAAGTAACTGTGGGTGTGGTTTACTAGCACATGGACTCACCTGGAAGCAAATATATCGTATGCCTTCTAAGTTTTTGAGAATCACAATACCAAAAAACTGGAGGCTAGGATTTGAAAAATCCTTGCTTGTTCAAGGCCTAAAACAATTCTTGACTTCCCAACCCATTCTAGCCTGAACAGAAGTCAAGCTTTAGAACCGCTCTGTTCTGAACAAAAGGTGTTCCCCCAAACCCACTTCACATGTGGTCAAAGAGAAGAACAAGCAAGGGGGTCCTTCCTACAGCCAACTCCACATGGAGGGGGTCCTCCATGCCCAGAGGATATGGGCTTCTCACTGCTGCCTTGGAGGGGTTTCAGCGCGGCTGTGGACCATGATGCTGCATGCTGTCTCTTTCTTTGCAAATGAGATGATTTTGCTGCTATTACAAATGGGATGTGATGGTAGGGAAGCAGGATGCAGATAATTTGCCTCTTTAATACACAAGCTACCATGCCTAGAGGTATTACATGAATGATGGAGAAGATGGGGCATCACCCAGATATTCTGGACACTGATCAGGAGGTGGTGACTGGATGGGACCTTGCACTGTCCTCCTTGGGGTGAAGTGAGTTTGCCCCGTGAGTGTGAAGAGAGTAAGATGGATATTTGGTGTCCAGAAGGGTAGACTATGGCAAGACACTTTCGGCATTACCTTTCTCTTCTAGGACACACAGAAAGATTACATCTCCCAGGCCACCTACTGTCACATAGGCCACAGAATCCTGAGCTCTGGTCAATGGAACATGAGTAGAAGTAATGACAAAGTATATTAATCAAGGTATATCTTCCCTACATTTTTCTCCCATCTGAACAGCTAGAAGCAAAGGGCCCCACGATGGAAGGAGTCCACCCCATGCCAGATGTTCCTGAGTAATGAATGGCCTTGTACTGGGTTATAGTACTTATATTTGGAAATGTGTTTTATAGTGGCCTGCACTGATTATCTGGACTAATATATGATTCTAAACTGAAAACTAGTTCTAAACGCTGGAAGAGCTCTTTATTACTCTTGGAAGAAGTGAAATGATCATCATCATCACCGTTATCTACACATTTGGTTCAAAATAAAAAAAAAACCTTTCTAAGTTCCTATAACCTGCCGAAATTGGAATGCCAAAAGGAATAAGACATTGTGTCTGGTCTTGTACATAGTCTGTTGGGAGGAAACTGGGATAACAAATAATAATGTAAAAAGTTCTATTCTGGGAGGACTGGTCATAGGTACAGATGTCACGGAGGAGGTTACTTATGTATCAGGTTCAAGTTGAAGAGCGATTTTCTAGGTAAATAGGGCAGGTGGAAAGCAGTCTAAGTAGAGGAAACAGTAAGTGTGAAAGCATGCAGATACGAAAATCAGGGAAAAGAAATTGATTTCTACAGTTGGAGATGAAAAACATTTATCACTCTCAACATCATTATCAACTTTAACGTCCTACCATCAAAATTATTTATTAATTTCCATGCAGAGTGACCACGTGGGTTTGATCCCTGTTCTCCAGAAGATCTCAGCCCAAAGGAACATAGGCAGCCAACTAAGCACTGATCAGGTGAGTTAAGCTCTGGAGTTCACTTGCTATGTAATATGGGCCGAGTAACTGGGCTTGTCTTTATCGCACTAGGTCTTTGCCTCACTAGTACTGCTGTGCTAAAGAGAGGAATTATATTTATCCATTCTGACTTAGAGTACAGTTATGCAAGTCCAGGAAGTAAAACATGTGAAAGCTGATTTAAAAATACATGTTTACATTTTTAAAAGACTGTTAAGGAAGGAGGGTTGGGTGATATGGACCAGAGTCATAGCAGTTTGTATGCCGTCACACTAAAGAACACATTTTACTTCTTTCTGGTGGCAGTTGACTGGCATCCTCACACATATGCTACCTGTGGGCTGTGGTGCACCTGCAGTACACCTGGAGGAAGCAGGGAGCATGTTGAAGTAGGGATGTCCATATTACAGGCTGGACCCCATGGAGGTGTTTACTCCGTGTGCATGAAGTCAGTATAGCCAGTGCAGGAATCAGGGTCAGAGTTTAAGAGGCAAATAAACATTTAGTCAGAGGGAGGCTGGTGTTGGGAGTGAGTGGGTAAGGCTGTAAAATGGAAAATGAATCGTCAGATCTGAAGCCAAGAGTGTGAGGAACAAGTCAGGACGTAGAATATAAGTGAGTTGGGACAATTGTTTCAGAACTAAGGTTTCAAACAGTAAAGGCATTGAAAGTCAACCTTTCACTGTGGTTCCAATTCTGTGGCCTGGATAGCACGTTTATTGGATAGCACAGTCTTCTATGGCAAGTTGGCACATTTTTATACATAGACATCTACAACATGGCAAAGAGATATGAGCCTCAGTCCTTAAACTGAACATCATTGTCCAGATCTTGGGACCTGAGAACTCCAAATGAAATAAACACTGGGTCAGCCGTCCCCTGCCATCTGCCTTCTTCCCCATTTCTAGGTGTGGAGCGTGCTTTAAAGCTTCAGCAGAGAATTGACTCTCAGTCTATCAGAGGCATCCAAGGAAGCCACGTAGCAGGCTTGGAGATGCCATCGGCCCCCATATTGGAAATAAGTCGTTGAAATACCCCATTTTCTCTTATGGTGCATCGTAGACCCGAGATCCGTGCATCTCTCTAAAACCCTCTTAAGCCTATTTAGATTATCATAATCTATATAACCTTATAAGGACACAAGTCCCACATAGGCAGCTACTTCCTAAGTCGTACTTCCCTGTCTTTGAGACCCTACGCCTATCTCATCAAAGTACAGATGCTCCTGGTATTTTGAGATCAGATAAACCATTTCATTAGTATCTATTGAGGTCTTAGAGACTGTGAGGTAGAGAGCTTTATCTTTGTAATCAAGACCTGCATGACATGACCTAACTAAAGTCAAGAGTGGTGCATCTGAGACGCTCAGGCCAAACTCCACCCAGACTAGAGACTTGAATGACATTGCAGCCCATCCAACCCATCAATAAATCCTTGAAGCTTCAACCCTGCCCTCCTCCTGCCCTCATTTACGATGCCCTCTCTTTTAGGAGAAGGATAGAGGAATTACTTAGCATTGGAATTAATGCTATAAAGAGCTACCTTCTCATTTGAGTAATGCTAATTCATCTCCATCCCCGGCCCTTCACTACCTATTAGAAATATCCTGACAGCCTGCATCTCATTACCACCGCAGCAGGTCCAGCTCCCAAGAATAACCTTCTAAGGAGGATGAAATGCACGCCAGTGCATCTAATACCAGGGCATTCACATTCGTATTTTTAGCAACATATATCAGTTAGCCCAACCTTTAGTGTACTGTATGTACTTTTAATAATCTCCATAAAAGCCTGATTTCCAATCCCTAGGCTCAAGCTGACAGTGTAAATAAAATCACCCAAATCCACAGGGTAAGAGAAATGAAAATGACAAGGATTAAAATTTGGTCAAACCTCTTTCTTTTTAAAAATTCAGCTTCCCTTCCAATTGGATCACAACCCTCTGTATGCTCAGCTTAAGACCAGACGGTATGCTTTCACTTTTATTCCTCTCTGCGGCAGGCTTACAGTATTTAGTGAGAGTCCGTAAAGAATGTGTGCTGGGTGGAGAGTTAATACCATAATCCCCCATCGGTGGGGTCAAATGCTGAACAGAGCAACAGAATTAGAAAACAGGTTGCATACAATGGCAGGAAAAGATGCATCAGCATGCTGTTCTGTGAACACCAGCATTCCTCACCCACAAGTAATGGCCATGAGGTAATAGAGTGTGCAAAGAGAAGTGTACTTGAGGTCTAGTGTGCGCATAGACGCATGGGTGGAAGACTGGAGCACATGTCTTAACACTCACGTGCTCTGGGGGTATTCGCACCATTTTTAATTGCTTCTTCCCAGGCACCTGCTTGGACTTAGTTCCTGAGTAACACATTTAGCCACTAAATTGTTTCACCGAGTTGAACCTTGAGCTATCTCTTTTCACTCTTCAGCAGTGGGTGTGAACATTGTTCTCAAACTGCTGTAATACATCTGTCTCTGGAGAATTCTCCTAACGAACCAGTAGAAATTTGAGGCACCGCCGGCAAAAAGGGTTGAACAGCCACCTTCCATTGTGTCTTGGGAAAGTCAACCGAACTTCCCTGGAGTAAGATTACAGGCAAATAAATAACTTTGTGTTGAAGTTCTATAAAGACGTGTGTGTGTGTGTGTGTATGTGTGTGTGTGTGTGTGTGGTTGACCATAAAATAACAAGTTGAATTTATTTTATTTTTATTTTTTAATTTTTTCATACACTAATATTTTATTTTATTTTTCTCTTACGAATTTCCAATCTCTATCTCCCTCCCCTCTGGCATCGATCAACTTGTTTTCTATATCTAGGAGTCTGGTTCTGTTCTGTTTTGTTTCTTTTTTCTTTTCCTTTTTTAGATTCCACATAGACATGAAATGACACCATATTTTCTGTCTGCCTTGTTTCACTTAGCATAATAGCCTCTAGGTCTACCCAAGTTGTTTTCAAATGGCAAGATTTCATTCTTTTTTTATTGCTGAATAATATTTCACTGAATTTATTTTAAACTATATCCTTCAAAGTAGTAACTACTATAGATCAACATTTTAAATTTTTAATTTATTTTTAAATTTACATATAGTAAAATTCACTGTTTGGGGTGTAGAGATCCATAATTTTGACAGGTGCAGAGTAGCGTACGCACAGCCGTGATGAAGGGAGAGAGCAGTGTTATCCCACTCAACATCCCCTTTGCTGTTTGTTTGCAGTCAAGCCTGTCACCCCCAAATGCTAAAAGTCTTAAATCTTTATATGTATGGTTTTACAAATGTGGAATTTGCATAATTATCAGAATGATGACTTGAAATCACATTTTATTTGTATGTATAAAAAAAATAACAAAACATCACCTGCACATTTTAAGCAAGGTGAGACATATTTATATATATATATCTATATATACACACATATACACACACACACATAACTAGAAAGCGAACTTTCTCTTGTCATAAAATACTTATTTATCGCTCAATGTTTGCAGGGGCAGTAACCTAATCCAATACTGTATCAACATGGACAAGTTCTTATTCAATGCATATAGAATTGAATGGTAACCCCCAGATTGAGTAATGATTTTTACTTAAAACTTCAACATGTCATGACAATTATGATTGGAGATTTGATGCTCCCAACGTTGTAACTGTACCTTAAAGGAAGCCAAGAAAGAGGTGAGGTAAGATAATAAGGTGGAGGGAAAAGATTCTTGTGTGTGTGCACACATGTCTGTGGGATTGCAGCACAAGCGCCTGGTCCACAGACTGTGGTAGAAACCGACTTGGTTTTGCACCAGACCAATGCTACGTCTGCATGTTACTAGATGACTGAATGCTAAGGGCCTTCAAGAGAAAACTGTTAGAAAAATTATTGATTATGGTTTTATAGCTGTGTATGGGAATAACCATTTTCCTTTTCTTTAACTTAAAAAGGAGCACAGTTTCAATGAGAACGCTGAGTATGGTTGGATTCTAAGCAGGAAGTGGAAGACATGTCAAGAGTAGTTCAGATTATCATCTCTTTTCTACAGGGCATATTGACTAACTTACTAAAGGAATCTTATTCCAAGCAAATAAATCATCAATCGTTTAAGACGGTAATATCAGTGCATCCTTAATCATAGACACACCAGTTTATCTACGTTTGCACTGGCCCGAAGTTAACCTCTCGGCCTCCCTTATTGGCTTCTCCTTCCCCACCTAATATTCCTTTCCTCAGACTGCACTTGTCTGCATGGAGGACCGTTTATACCCCTGACTAGACAGAGACTCCCGATCTACCTCTCCAAACCAGGTTTCCCTCATGAGTCCCAGACACAGATTTCCAGCTCTGCCTTCACATCTTTCCCTAGATACTCGACAAGCCCAGACTTCAATTGTCTAAAACGGAGCCCAATATCTGTTAAGCCAAGTGGAACACAGAATTTTCCATATCTTCTATTAGCTCCTATCTCACTTCCTGTTTCTTTCACCGGACTGAAGGCAATGAACATGTGTCTTTTCCCTCATGCCTGGCACAGTGCCTGGCATCTGGTGCTCATTTATTAGTATTTGTGGAAGAAGTGAGTGCACGTGACTCTCATATGCATGTAAATAAGGGTTTGTTTCCACTCCAAACCCCAATGTCTATGAATGGTTTTTAAATGGATGAGTAGTTGGGATACACATGTACATAGAAGCATTTATTCTCACACCAACCACTAACTACCATATCTACCGAATGTCTAGAGGTCAAATATTTTCTGCTTTAGGTAGCAGGAAAATCAGCAGATTTCGGGGGGGGAGGTTCTATTTTTTTCTCATTGAAATCATTTTTTTTTATTCTACATGGTAACATAAGTATTTTTCCATGTATTAAAAGGTCTCCGGTATTATTTTCACTGATTGAATAATACTGCCTCGGCCGGAAGGCCTCCTTGCTTTGCACCATGAGTCCAGCTGAAGCATCCTGTGGACCTCAGACAGCACTTACTGCTGTTCGACCATCTGTCCCTGACACTGGTGCTTCTCAGACTGTGGTCCCTGGACCAGCAGCATCACTGACATCTAGGAACTTGCTGGCAATGAAAATTCTTGGGTTCCAGCTCACAACTTCTGAACCAGAAGCTCTGGTGTTAGGGCCCAACAATCTGGGCTTTAACAAGCTTTCCACATGATTTTGATGTACAAAACTCAGAGAACCACTGTCCCATATTTTCCAGTGAAATGTCTACCTGCTATAAGGAATCTCCCTGAGCACCTCTTTGTCCACCTGCTCTCAGTGTGCAGTTAAGGCCCTCATACTTCCACATCTTATTCATATGGAGAAAAGCCGTCTGTATCTGACAGTGAGACTTTAGAACAGGGCCTGCGCTCTTGATGTACATAAAAAAATAAATATAAGTATGCTATAAGGCACTAAATTTTTAACTGAGTTTTAGCAACGGAAGTCATGTGTGTGTGTGAGAGAGAGAGAGAGAGGGAGAGAGAGAGATGTTTGGAGAGACTTTGTTTCTGTGTACAATTCATTTAGCCTCTCTGAGCCACATAGTTCTTATCTGAAAATGATAGGTAATCTGTAATTTCCCTTCCAGTTGGAAGTTTATTGTTTTTCTCTTTTTTATGGTTTAGCTTCTGATAGAAAGAGATCTGGGCTGTCTTGAAAGATCTCCCATCCTAGGGGACACAGGAGTAAATGTTGACTTTGCCATTTGCTAGTCTTCTGTCTCCTTCTTTGGTACTGACTTAGAAGCATAGAAGCATTAACTAATAGAAAAGGCCAGACTGCCACCATTTCCAGTGCCAATCAGGAGAAGGGAATCTTCCACTAGAGTCAAATTACCTTGAACAGATTTTCAACAGCAGCATCTAACTGGGAACGTGGGCTGGTGATGCAGGGACATGTGAAGAATTTAGGAAGGAACAAAACGTAGCTGCATTGACCTTTTCTGCAGCCACCCCCTTCTCTTTACCCCCGTGCTTCCTCCCCTCCTCTCCCCCTCTGCTCTCCTCCTCCTCTTTTCTCTCCTCCTCTTCCTCAGAGAACTTGCAAAGCACCAGTCTACAGCCACTCTCCCATATTCCGTAGTCTGACTTTCTGGCCCTTGATCCCCACAAGGCCAAAATCTGCTCCATGATACATAACGAAATGTCAGTTGCCCCCAAGTATCGAGAGTATTCCTTTCACACCCCCTCCTGAGATGATCACTGTACTTGCGCCTTCTCAGTTCTCCCTGGACCTTCTCTTGCTTCCTTCTGCTTTCTCCTTTTTTTTTTTTTTTCAGTGCCCCTGACTCTGCCTGAGGCCACTTCTCAGAGACAACTGTAAGCCTCAGAATTAAGGTGGGAGATGAGTGCACATTGGAACTATGCAATCCCAATTGCTATAGGGACTGTTTGTGTTCCCCCCAAACTCATACGATAAAATCTAATACCCAATGTGATGGTGTTTAGATGTGGGGGCTTCAGGAGATGCCTAGTCATGCGGGCACAGCCCACATGAATGGCGTTAGTGCCCTTTCTGCCATGTAGGGACACTGAGAAGCTGGCCATCAGTGAACCAGGAAGCCAGCTCTCACCAGACACCAAACCTGACAGTGCCTTCATTTTGGACTTCCAGCCTCCAGAAATGTGAGAAATAAATTTCTGTGGTATAGAAGCCACCCGTCTCTGGTATTTTGTAGCCAGAGCAGACTAAGACACCTACACTGATATGAAGTAGGGTTCGTGTGGGGGTGGGGGTGATGGTAGTGGAGAGATGGGGAACTTGAGGGGCCAAGGTGAGCATGATATTGTGTTGTAACTTTGCTCTGCGTAAAGTCTCCTATGACCCTGTCTTCGAAGAAGGTCATTGTGGCCTCAGCCTAGCAAAAGACAAGGGGCTAATACTCCCAGATGCAGAGAGCTTGCTCCATCAGTCACCGCCTGGTGTGTCAGAGGTTTTGACAAAAGTATCAGACGCACTTTCATTAAATTTGTGGAACCAAAGTGGTCTCACAGAGAAAGTGTATTGCTCAAAAAGTCTACACGACAGCTTACATTTTTATTGGACGATACACTTGTGTTCCTATGATGATTTTCTAAATGTGATTTTAAAATGGTTTCTATATATCTGTGTTTTCATTTGCTTTGATCCTATGGAAAACTAAAGTACTAGACGCATGGCTTGGACAGCTGGCAGCCTTTTCCATCCCCTTTTCCTCTCTCCTGTCAAGCTTTAGCTTCTTTTCCCTCCACACCCCAATGGTAAACACCTCATCTGCCTTTTGCTTTTATGCCCCATTTCATCCCTTGGTCTGCTTCTTTTTCTCTGTCAAGCTCACTGAGACGAGAGTTGACACTCAGGGTCTACAATGGTGCCCCTGCTTTCTGCGTCACAATGACCGACTCTGGCTTCCACTGCCCTTCTATCCACAGCCTCACTCTGCCAGAACTGCTCTTGCTGAGTTCCCACCTCAGATCCCATGGCAACTATTCAGTCATTGTTACCTTTGCCCTCCCTAAGAAATACCGATCACTTCCTTTTTGAGTATCTCTCCTCCTCCAGAGCCTATGACCCCACTCTCTCCTAGTTCGCCTCACAGCTCATTAATTTATTCTTCCCAGCCTTTGCTGACCCTTCAAATGCTGGTCATTTGGGTGAGCTTCTGAATTTGCTCTCTGTTTTTCTATACTGTTTACTCCTCCTGGACAAAACAGGCCACACGCCCATCCTTGGGCTGAGGGTTGCCAAACCTGCACCTTCAGCCCACATCTCCCTCCCGTGGGCTCCAGACATACTTATTGTAGAGTGTCACCATGTAAGAGGTACCTCAAAATTATGTTTGTTAGCAAAGTAAAATTATCACCTTATCTTCTAATTTCTGCTCCTTTTGCTTGATGAATGGCACTATCTGGCCACTCAAATGAGAGATGGAGATTCATCCTAGACTTGTCTATGCCTAAATTCAATTAATCAACCCTCTTAATGTTACGTTTGACATTGCTCTCTAATGTATCCACAAACTGTTATCGCTACTACCGATGTTTTAGTTCAGATTGTGGTCACTTCTCACCTGGGCAGGTGCCTTTAGGGCTGGCTCCCTGCCCACAGTCACCCACACCATCAAATCACCTTCAATCTGCTCTCCAGATATTTTTCTAGAATAGTGATGTGTAATATAATAGCCACTAGCCACATATAGCTACTTAAGTTTAAACTGATTAAAATTAAGTAAAATTTAAAATTCAGTTCCTCGGTCACTCTAGTCACATAGTAAGTACTCAGTAGCCTATGTGGCTAATGGTTACATTGCAGATGGAGAATATTTCTTTCCATCGCAGCATTAGACAGAGCTGTTAGGTCAGAATCATGTCATATCCCTGCTTGCTTCCTCAATATTCCCCACGTACTTGTGATTAAACTCCAAACTCCTTAGCTGGTGTGTAAGCTTGCCCTCCAGTCCACTCTGCCTTGGTTATGCTGTCGCCTGCACTTCGAAGGGCTGTCTCTCTTTGTCCTTTTAGACCTCTTGTATATTCTTTAAACTCAGCTGAAGCAGTGCTTATACTACTATGACACTACTCATTAAAACAAAACAAACAAACAAACAAACAAACAAAAACCTTATGGATCCACTGGAGCAGTCTGAATAACACCTGCCCCCTGCAAACGTCTGCACCCTAATCTCCAAAACTGTCTTACCTAGAAAAGGAACTATGCATCTGTGATTGAACTAAGGATCTTGAGATGGGGAGAGTGTCCTGGTTTATCCAGGTGAGCCCGATGATGTAATCACTAAATCCTTATGAGAGATACGGGAGTGTCAGAGTCAGAGATACGGGGAGACTGGGGATATGGGGCAATGGAAGCAGAGTGTGGAGTGACAGGCTTTGAAAAGGGAGGACAGGGTCACAAGTCAAGGAGTACAGGTGGCCTCTATAAGCTGGAGGACATGAGGAAACAGATTCTTCCCTGGTGCCTCCAGGAAGAACGCAGCTCTGCTGGCCATTTTGGACTTCGGCTCTGCAGAACTATAACATAATAACTTGGTGTTGTTTTAAAGGACTAAGTCTGTGGTCATCAGCCACATGGGCGACTGAGTACTTACTATGTGACTAGAGTGACTGAGGAACTGAATTTTAAATTCCACTTAATTTTAACCAGTTTAAACTTAAGTAGCTATATGTGGCTAGTGGCTACTATATTACACAACACTATTCTAGAAAAACCATCTGGAGAGCAGAGTGAAGGTGGTCTGGAGGTGTGGGTGACTGTAGGCAGGGAGCCCTAAAGGCGCCTGTCCAGACAAGAAGTGAGCACAATCTGAACTAAAACATCGGTAGTAGCGATAACAGTTTGTGGAGGCATTAGAGAGCAATGTCAAATGTAACATTAAGAGGGTCAATTAACTGAATTTAGACACAGCAGCAACAAGAAACCAATACATTTACTCTTTTATCAATTCATCTGTACATCTATGCCACACATCATTTGACATATTGTAGAATTGCCGAGTACCCGCTTTGTGTCAAACCTAGGAATATGTTAAGAATTCAATAATGAACAGGAACAATTATTGTTGGGGGAGGTATGACAGGGAAAGGGAAGAAAGCAGGAGTTCTGGAAACTTGGAACTGCGAAGGCAGTGAGGGGCCAGGTTTGAGCTGCTGTCTAAAGTTGAGGCTGTTTTCTGCAGATAATGTGGAGTCACTGAAGGTCTTTGCATGAGTTCACGAGCAGGTCTGTGAGTGCCTTGGTGTGGAAATGGATCGCCGACAGAGGCCAGAAAGCATGTCAGACTGCTGCATTTTCCTGGGTGAGAAACAAGGAGGGCCAGAACCACGGGAAGG
Source organism: Tonatia bakeri (assembly GCA_004024845.1). Taxonomy (NCBI): domain Eukaryota; kingdom Metazoa; phylum Chordata; class Mammalia; order Chiroptera; family Phyllostomidae; genus Tonatia; species Tonatia bakeri. Next base: position 51,575 of record PVIA01001583.1, read on the forward strand.
CAGTAAGGAGGCAGATCTGGGAAATTATGGGTGATATTTCAGAGGTAGAATTGATGGGATTTTGTGATCAAACTTTTGTGTTAGATACTGTGCAGAATCCAAGATGACTCCGCTCCAAGAGGACTCTGAGAACGGATGACTGTAAGCTCAGTGCCTGGCACACAGTGGATAAGAAACAATTGTCTTGAATTGAATTGTGTGGCAAGAAGACAATGGAGTAGATCATCACTGGGAGGGAAGGATGATGCCAGTGAATCTGAATAGTGGAGGAAAATAAATAGAAGAATAAGTGTGTGTACGCGGGGTGCTGGGAAGAGAGGATGTGAAGCATGCGCCCTGTTACCCTGCAGGATTTTTACTGCTCATTTTAAGCTTTTGCTCTTTAATCTTGAACCAGGTTCAGAGAGTGAATTTGGAAAACTGTATAACCAATTTGAAGATGCCAGATTTCTCTCAATGGCATGTTTAGATACTGTTTTGATCTGAATTTTTAAAAATTCTCATCCAAGGACATGTTTACTGATTTTAGAGAGAAAGGAAGGGAGGGAGAAGGAGGGAGATAAACATCGAGGTGAGAGAGAAACATTAATTGGTGGCCTTTTGTACATGCCCCAACCAGAGACAAAACCTACAACCCAGGCATGTGACCTGACCTGGAATCAAACCCACAACCTTTCGGTTTATAGGATGATGCTCCAACCAACTGAGCCACACTTCCCAGGGCTGATTTGAAATATCTGTGAGCAGGAGAGGGAGAACAAGTGATTTGGGCTGATTTAGGGGCACTTGATATATCACCCTGGAATGAGGGCTATGCCTCTGCTTTCTCCCTCTGCCCAACCTCCCCCCCCCCCCCTTGCTATGGGCTAGTCTGGGATCTGAGTCTGGGAGGGGGATGTGCTCTGGCACTGTTTGAGGCTACAGAGGCCTCGCTCACCCAAGACCCTCTGCAGCAACCACATAGGGGTGAACGTTTGCTATATTTGAAGGGCACTTAACGATTTCTGCTCCTCCTCAAAGTGGCATCCTGGTTCCACCACACTGATGGGAGAATATGCATAATTATCCAGCAAAGGCCCTGAAGCCTTTGTTTTCCACCACCCTTGCTCGGAGTCATATCGACTATACCCCCAGGACAGCAAAACAGGGTCCATAGTGGGCGGACAGATCTCACCTTGGATTTGTGTGTACAGAGAACATTGTGCTAACAGCTATGAATTGCGACTTTGTAGACAAAGGAAAGGGGGAAAGTCTTATGGTCTAATTAATTTGGGAAATTCTCAGTTAAACAAATTTTCTTAAGTATGCAAGACTTCCCAGAAGGTTTACCCTACAGATACGCCCTGTGAATGTCTGAGAGAGGAGTAAAGATTTTTCTGAACATATTTGACTCCAGAACACTGTGCACATCGTGTGGAAAAGCATCCCATGCCCCCAGGTTTGGAAAGTGTTGGCCTGCTGAAGCAGAGGGTGTCCGGGGTGTTCTCGTATGCCTGGCACACTCAGCAGGAGGCCATAACAAAGACATTTAGCTGTTATCCATCTTCGCAATGTCTCCAATGGGCATGAATCACTAACGATAGACTGAAATGGTAATGAGACCAATCTTTTTGTTCTGAACTCACTTTGCTGATGAGCCAAGGTGCAGTTATAAATCAGAGCCACTTCTATCATCATTCCATACCTTATCACACTTGGAGTTTCATTTCCTTCCCACTCCCCAAATGGCTTCTTCTAATAAAACAATTCATGTTGGTTTTCTTCTTAGAAGTTGATTTAGAAGTACTGTGAAAACACTGGGTAATTTTCTTTGGATATTGGAGCTTAGTACTATAATAGCTGGTTGTTTTTGTTTTGCTTCTCTTAATCCCCTGTGACTACAAGTGCAGAGCTTTTTGTAGTTTGTGGGGATCGTTATCACCTATAATCTTATTTGATCCTCAAAACAACTTTATAAGGAGGAGATGGTGAAACCCCATTGTCTTAGTCTGTTTGGGCTGCTGTAACAAAATACACAGACCAGAGCCTTGTAAACAACAGAAATTTATTGTTCAAAGTTCTGGAGGCTGGAAGTTCAAGATCAGGGTGCCAGCATGATAGGGTTCTAGTGATGGTCTTCATCAGGGCTGCAGACTGCTGACTTCTGGTTGCAAACTCATGGTCGAAGGGGCAAGGGAGCTCCCTGGAGTTCTTACACAAGAACACTTATTCTCCACCACTGTGCCCTACTTACCTCCCAGAGAAAGATCCCCCCTCCCCCCGCACCTAATGCCATCATATTGGGCATTAGGTTTCAACACATGGAATTTTGGGGGGATGCAAACATGCAGTCTGTAGCACTCATTTTATAGAAAAGTAAAACAAATAACAGATTTGGATACCTAGTTTGTGCCTACTATTTGGCTAAATGTTTTACATGTATGAGCTTATCCAAAGCTCTGATCAAGTCTGTTAGAACTTGTTATCCTCAGGTTAGAAAAAGAACCTGAGACTGAGAGAGTGAAGTAACTTGCCCAAGGTCATATAGCTTATAAAAAAGTAAGGTCTGGTGTTCAAGCCCATGTCTCTTTAAGGCCCAAAGCCTTGCTCCTTCCACCAGGGCTTAAAGAGGTAGCTGAGACCAAGGACAGCTAGAGATTTGCACAGATTCACACAACGAGTTCAGGAAAGTGCTGAGATTAGGCCCTAATGCACTTGACTTTTAGTCCAAGACCCTTTCTTGTACATCCTTTTCCTTTTGTCAGGTGGCTGGTGGGTGTTTTCAAGAATAGGTAATGACCTGTGAAATGTCACCAAAACAGCAACAATGACAACTGCATAAGAGCAACAGGGAAGAGGAAAAAGCAGTAGCTCGAAGTCACCCACTCACCGCCCCTCAGCTTCCTCCATGCTGCATTGCAGAGGAGATTCTGCGTTTCTGAGAAAAGCACCATCCAAATTTCATTCTCACAGGTAACGGACTGCAGCTGCTGCAGTGTACTTGAGGTGTCAGGGCTCTTCTCACCTCTTCTTCTCATGACCTGTTCCCCGCCCCCAACCCCCTCCAAAAAAACAGTAAATTCTACTCCCCACCACTGATGGCCACTGTTTCCACTATTGAGATGAATGGGATTGGGCACTATTTACCAAGCTTCTCCTACAGGTGAAGCTACTCCTACGGTTGAATCCCTGTGCGGGTGCCACGAGGGTAGCTGTGGAGGTGAGTGGGGCACCTTTTCTCAGAGCCTGCTATCTAAAGGGAGGGGCAGGGTGTGAGAAGCAACACTGAAGAGGCACAAAGTGTCAGAAGCAAGAAGGAGGCACTTCGGGAGACTGAGAAGGAGCCCTGGGCATTCGGCACGCAGTGAACGTTCACCACAATCGCTCAGAGCAGCGAGGAGCCTGCGGCCACCAGGCACGCAGCTCATTGGGCACACTTGCTGTAGAGAGCCTGAAACACGATAAAAGTAGGGTGAATTTGTGTTGCTACTTTCCCAAACCCACAACATTTTAACAGCTCCCCTTAAAACGAGATCAAAACAACAACAAAAACCCTTTATCCATGGTTTCACATTCCATGGTTCCAGTTACCCACACTCACCTGCAGTCCAAAAATATTCCATGTAAAATTCCAGAAATAAACAATTCATTCATTTTAAGCTGTGCCCTGTTCTGAGTAGCGTGATGAAATCTTGCGTGTGCGCCTCTCTCCCACCCGGGACATGAATCATCTCTTTGTCCAGTGTCTCCACGCTGCATACACCAGCCGCCACCCAGTCACTTAGTATCACAGGGCTTGTGACCCTTATTTTACTTAATAGTAGCCCCAAAAGACAAGAGTAGTGATGCTGGCAATTTGGGTATGCCAAAGAGAAGCCATAATGTGCTTCCTTGAAGAGAAAAAATGCACGTTCTTAATTTAATGAGGACAGAGAAACAGGCCCACAATACCTAGTAGGGCTGCTCTAACATGTGGGTAGTTACTTGTGATTGAAATCCCCCGGACCTTAGCTGAGGTGGCTGAGATCTACCATAAGAATGAATCTGCTATCCGTGAAATTGTAAAGAAGGAAAAAGAAATTCTACAGTAAGAATGAATCTTCTCTCTGTGAAATTGGGAAAAAAGAAAAAAAAATTCATGCTAGTTTGCCAGGAAGAGAGAGAAAGAGAGACCACATTCACATAACTTTTATTACATTGTGTGGTTGTCATTGTTTTATTTTATTATTAGTGATTATCATTAATTTCTTTCTGAGTCTATTTTTTTTAAGATTTTATTTATTTATTTTTAGAGAGGGAAGGGAGGGAGAAAGAGAGAGAGAGAGAAACACCAATGTGTGGTTGCTGGGTTGCCTGCAACCCAAGCATGTGCCCTGACTGGGAATCCAACCTGCGATGCTTTGGTTCGCAGCCCGTGCTCAATCCACTGAGCTATGCCAGCCAAGGCCTGAGTCTAATTTTTTAAATAAACTTAATCATAGGTAAGTACATATAGGACAAAACATAGTATATATAAGGTTTGGATCTCTCCACGGTTTCAGGCATCCACTGGGGCTCTTAGAACCTGTCTCCCACAGATAAGGAGGGACTGCCATATGCTTCTATCTCCTGGTCCCACCCCGAGAACTCCTTGACCCATGTGACACAGGAGAGTGAAGTAAAAGAGAAGAGTGGTCTGGTAGTTACCGGGCTGCGGAGGTCCAGCCTTGCTCTCTGGAGCTGGGAGTGAGTGGCTGCATCCATCTTCTGCTCTCCCCGACCCAGCTGTCCCTCCCCTCTCTGTGATGCAGTGGTGGGCAGGGTCCGAGTCTGGGCCCCGTGCAGGGTGAGTGCTGCCGGGAAGGATGTCGGAGATCATCCTGATTCTTTTCTTGCTCATTCAGGCTCCCAGGGCAGGGCAGAAAGGGAGTCGTCCAAAGGGGAAGTCACATGCATGGAGCCAAGGCTGGAATCACAGTAGCAGAATCTTTTCCCAACCTTTGTGGCATTATTTTATTATTTGTGTATTAGTATTTGCAGCTACTGAATGAGGATCAGGCCTTACTTCTTTGATTAAGAAAAACTTTGAGGATAATGAGGAAAATAGCAAAATGGGTTCAAAGGAGGAAGATACTATAAATCCAAGACCGTTACAGCCTCTTGGGTTACAATTCCAATGGGCTCATCCTCATTGGCCACGCTGGTGAGTGCCAGTCCCAATAATTTTCCCTCCTGCACATTTAGGCTTCCAGATCGTTAGGCAGGGAGAAACAAGTGCTCCCCTTGAGAAAACAGAGTTACTACTCCACTGTTCTCCCAACCCCACCATTGACTCAGGGAATCTCTGAGCATCTCTGGAAGGGACTTTAAAAGTCATTTAGTCCAGCTGCCAGTGTATTCCCTTGATAAGCAGACCAGTGGGAATATAAAGTAAAAGTGCAGTTAATTCTCAATTATTTGGATGTAGATTGTCCACAGACAGAGAGTGAAAGATTTGTGTATTTGGAGACTGCGATCGGGTCTCTCCTTATCTGTTTCTTCTCCACACTAGACAACCACAAATCATTTCAGCGTTCCTTAGAGGACTGATTTCATACTTTTGAAATCGTATGAATGGAAGCCATCTTTATCTAACTAGGTTGAGGCTGCCTTCATTTTCATTCCAGAAACTTTTGGCTTTCCCCCACTCAGAAGGGATTGACTGCGTTTGAAATCGGATGACAGAGGAATTACTCTCCCTGAGATTAGTCTTCAGCTAACATCCCAGTACCCAGAGACTCTGCTAACTGCTATTGCCTTAATGACTAGCAATCACTGCACAATCACGGAAATGAATTAAATTATTAATTTCAATAGCACCCCATGGTGCATTTAAAAATTCCACCATCTGGGGAACATAAATATGGAGGCACACATTCTAAACTTGGAGGCATGGTGCTCGGTGCCAAGGGCTGTATCTTTGAAGGCAGTAAAGATTTTTCAAGATGCTATATGTGGAGCAGCAAGCTGTGCATTTGGGAGAAGCCTCTGTTCCTGGGTCTCTAGTAGCTTTACCATTTATTTAAGGCTTTCATCCTTATTTTTCACCAGTTCTTATCAATAGACCCAACATGTAAAAATCTTGCTTTAGCAAGCGGGCAGGTTGGTAAATAAAATAAAACTCTGACTTGAAATATCTTGTCACTCACTGCCTTTACTATTCATTGAATTTCCTTTCATCCTTCCCCAAAGTCTCTTCTCTTATTGACTAGCTTCAAATATGTAAATCTCTGTTAATAATTTCTTCATACTAAGACAGCTATTCTTTGGTTTCATATGTTTTCAAAATCTGCCTGAAACTTTAGGATAATTGTTCCTGAAGCAACGGGGATGGAGGTCCCGGGGTGGTGTGTAACCTACTCTAATAAAATGGATTTCACTTTCCTTCCTTATGTGGAAACATTTGACCAGATGTTGGGGTTCAGCAAGCCATCCCTGTCTGCCATCTGTGACATCCCCATGGGCTGGTGAGAGAGGGGCACTTCTAAAGAGCATATGTAAATGACTTCCACAGAGCCCTGCTGGGGCACTATAGGCCACCTTCTTCCTACTATGGATTACCAACTCAAAGCCAAGGAACAGCCCAGGGCTCTGTCACTGTACCACAGTTTCCTAATAGCCAGAGCAACCATATTTCTAATGCACGCGTTCACATAAGCTACAGAAGAGACATGCCTAGCTTTCTGCAGGATCAATAATGCTTCGGCATCGGTAGGGTTGGGCAGCTCTGTCTTCTTGTTCTCTGTGCATCCGGGGCTTTGATGTACTTGGTGTGTCTTGACTGGCTGGCGATGAAGATGACTGTTGAATGGCAGAGCTGTTCCTTTCGGTGTCTCTGCATGTGTGTGTTTCATCAGACCTAGCTTACCCAGTCCTGTAAATTAATGCCATCCTGCCAGCTAGTGTGATTTCTAACGGAGACTGAGGACATGCCCTGAAGGTCTCCTCCGGTCCCCCCCATGCTGCCACCCCCAGTTGCTGGCATTCACTGGCCATTTGGTGAAATGTAGATTTGGTATGTGAGGTCAAGTGAAAATATTTGGGGGATGGCATATTTTTAGCAGTTGTCCTTTAGGTTGATTCCCTTCAGTTTCCTGTAGAAGCAAACATCAGGGTGGCTTAAGATACAGTGACCTGAAGCTTTGGGTATAGGTGGTATGTTCCTAATTAGAATTTCATTTCTCTATCATTTCAGATGCTACTCTATAACTTAGTCATATTAGGTTATTATTAGCCACTTATAAGAGAAGAAACAGACCCTGTAGTCACAATGGATTTAAATGAAACTTCTAATCTCCATGGCAAGGCCCCTGCCAACAGTGTCCCTTTTCTGTCCCTGGATTGTAAACATAAATGTTCATCAAATCTGAGGAGCTGGACCTCTAGGGACTCCCATGTCCTGAGATTATTAATGACAACGAAGGACCCCAAATCAGTGATTTACACAGTTTAGCCACGGTATCCCCAACCTCCTTGGGAGTTACTAGACCAGAATAATTGCAGACTAAATAGTGATGATAAGGAGGAAATGCACTGTCGTTGGAGTTAGTGGGCTGAGAAAACAAATGCTTCCAGTCTCAGGAGACTCTGTTTGCTACTATGAAGGAGAAGTGGAGAAGCAATGAGACCTTTTCCTGAGCTGAATGAGTTCAGTAGCTGGGAGGGACTATGTAAAGTTGTCACGAAAAACAAGAAGGGATAAACCCGAAAGAACCTTCAGTACCCTGCTCCCTGCCCAGCCTGCCATCCTGCCATGGGAAGACAAACTGTCAGCATTGGTTTTGAGGTGGAACCTTGAGTAGTCACGGCTTTGAGAACCAGTGCCGGTGAGCCTGGAGGAACCAGTGTAACTGCTTTGGAGCCTGAATTTGTTTCTAACTCAAACAGGGGGGAAAAGTTCTCTTATGCAAAGAATGGAGACACTTCCCATTCTGAGGTGAACCTGTCATGGCAGCGGCTGTTGGTTAATTGCAAGGGTTCTTTTCTCTTTGGGAGTCAGGGTAGCTCACCTGAAACCACCAGCAGCTCCACATTGATGAGCTGAATCCCTCTGAGGCTCAAGTCAAGTGGCCTGCCCAAGGCCAAGATGGAGGGCTGGGGTAGACCACAAGCTAGTAAGCATGGTTTCCTGCCAGAGAAAATGCCTGTCCCTGCAGTCTCCTTGACTCCCCATAGCTGAATAGACACTGTGTGACACTGCCCTGCAGCAAATAAAGGGAGAGAAGAAATCCAGCATTTTTTCCTGAGACAAAAGCATATGATGTCATCAAGGGGCAGGGGAGGCGGGACAAAGTAAGAACAAGGATCCCTGGGAAAGTTCAAAAGAGTGTTGGCTACACCTTCAAGGACAAGTAATATAAGAGAGATGTTTTCTCACTTCTTGGGTAGTATCTTCACAGACCTTGACCTCAGGGAGCGAGAACACCTGCCTGAGTAAGGACCAGCTGTAAATTGACTCAGCACCTCTTGTTCAAGGGTAATTGTTTACCCAGGAGACACCCTTTCAAGTGAATTCTTTTTTATAACAATTTGATGGCCAATTGAATTAGCCCCCAGGGCCACAGGATAGAGAGACAATACCACTCTGTGGAGAATTATTTATGGAGATCTAAATACAATCCAGAGCATTCACACATTCCTAGACTCCGAGACAGAGGTTCGTGTGCATGTGGTTTATTGTTGAGTGCTTTCAGAAACGACATCCTGTAAGGGACCAAGGGAAGCAAGATTGGGTGGAGGGGGCGTGGAATTGTGGTGCAGTTATTAACAGAGTCTCGGTTAACTTCATGGTGAGCTCTCCAGTTAGGATGTCCCTTCAGAGTTGTCCTGGATTGAGACAGGTATGCCAGGAACTATGTATTTCCTGCTTCGGGGTGACCTGGAGGAGTTCAGGATAAGCCCAACAATAGGCAGCTCTTGGCAACAGATGGGAGCTTCCCTAGTGAGGTGGCTCCCTTCAGGTGAGGGCAATCCCAGACAGGAGCTCAGTTGTGAGCCGTCAGAAGCCAGCTCACAATTACTGAAGTGTTTTGGTTCTTTTAGTGTGTGTGTGTGTGTGTGTGTGTGTGTGTGTGTGTGTGTGTGTGTTTAATAAATTTATTTTGTAAATTTTCCCAATCTGGGAATAGCTCCTTGAGGATTCTGGATGGCCTTTATGGGAAAATTTGTAAGATTGGGATTAATGGGACCAACTACAGTTCCCACTGCTCGCTATAGTTGGTCTTGAGGCCACAGATGGTACTCATCATCCCCATCCTCTACTGCCCATTTCATTCACGCTTTCCCTTAACGTCAGCACCTCTGGCTAGGCATTTAAGTCTAGTTGGCTCATCTGGTGGAATAACCCAGACCTTATTCCTGAGGGCTCTGAGACCCTTGTCACCATGTCCTCCTTGGACCATGACAGCTGCCCTTGTCTCTTTGTATCAAAATTAGGCAGAAGAGTAAGAAAAGGTGCTCCAGTGGATCAACTGGGTGCCAGACATAGTCTTTCCTGCCTCCATTGTAAGAACCCTACCTCTTCCTCATGATCAGGGTCATTTGCCCTACCAGTATAGTGACTCCTTTTTGTGCCTGCTTGTCTCTGGGTACAAGCATACTAAACTGACCAGGTGGCAGCTGTATCCTAAAGTTAAATGGCATTTTTACTGTATCTTTAATAAAAGCAACCCTCCCACTGGGAACCAGGACCTCTAGACACAGAGAATGTGGGGCTGGAAAACTCCAATTTCTCAAGTGGGCCACCATGAGCAATGCTGAGTGGGGCCACTCCTGTTCTACTTCTTGGCCCCCATTCCCATGAACTCCCCCCATCAGGCCACAGCACCACGCATTGGTTGTTGATTTAGGATGTACTATATATCTCACCCTGGAGGAGGGTGCCCCAAACTCGATTTATTTGATATTATTATGTCACCCTCAGTCAGCGGTAACATGAAGTGGAATGTTCGGTGGGTATTTAAGTGACATAGTAAGTAAATGTCAGTAGATTAAACATCTGTACACAAGCTGGCCAAAGCCTTGTGAGCAGGTACATGTTGGTTTCAGTCAAAAAGAATTGCTGCCCCGTCCAGGGTAAAAAGAATTCAGTTTGGTCAATTTACCAACAAGTGGCTGGTTGGTCTCCTTGAGGGATGGCACCATGGAGGGGGCTCAGCACTGGTCTTTGTGAGTATCGAGTTGGACATTTGACAGTTGACTTTGGTGAGTGGGATTCCATACTTTAGGAACCACACATGGCTCCTATTCCTGTCACAATGGCTGTCCCTTTCATGAACCCATCAGACCAGGATCGGGATGACTAGTGACAGAGGCTGGCTGACATTGACTGGCCTAGTCATCCGGTTTCAGCTGGTTGTTTAGTTGGCTATTTATTCCATGATGGTTACTCTCTGATTGGCATTAACATACTGTAAAAAGACCTTCCATGTTTCATGCTCACTCTTCTAGATCCGTCAACGTGCTTCCTTCTCAGATTTTCTTGTCTCTGATCTTCCAAACTTCTTCATTCTATGTCCCTGTCTAGCCAAGCCATTCATTGCTACTCATGAGTCTAAGTATGCTCTTACCTCAGCTGACCTCTTTTTCCATGCAGTTCATGACCAGATATACCACTGAAAACTCCACCTATTGGAAGGATTTCCCCTCATTGCTGTGGGCCACCACTGAATGGGACTATAGTTCAGCAGGAGTCCTTATTCAGCTTGCACCCACATACTGAGCTATCCATAAACCAGGTTTGGCCTTTCCCCATGACCAACAGGTAGTCATAAGGAACCTCCCATGTGGTTATAGATGTACTCATAAGACAACAGTGGTGGGTGACATGGGCTTCTGGGCTCCCTGGTTCTGTAGTGTGTACCCTCTGGCCCTGCTCATACCTGATCCTGGATATTCTACCTCCATTTTACAAATGATGGCTTTTGTGCCTGACCAACCTCATGACTTGGTAGGTCTGATAAAACCCTCTTGATGGGTAGCTCTGGCTGCACGGTCACTTGCTGTCTTATAGTCAGAAGTTCCATCTCTACCAGGGTCCAGTAGCACGCAAGGACCTCTTGCTCTCTTTCTCTCTCTTTCTCCCTCTCGCTCCTTTTCCCTTGGTTTCAGAAACAAATCTTTTATTCCCACCTTTCCAGTTCTTGTTCATCCATGTAGATGAAGATTTATGTTCTGTAGACTGCCCAGATGGTCCTGGTCTCTTCAGACCATTGAGACAGAGATGGAAAAGAGTTAATGCATTAGATCAATGCCCTTATACCATGCACCTGAAGCTGTGTTAATGTTCTCTAGAAATATACTATTCCTGGTGCAACCATTCCAACTGGGGCCATGACTTGGTTGAGTTTGTGGGAGTTCACATCATCCAACATGGATGACCATGGGTGACCACTCTGTTTTATTTATGAGGGATATTAAGGGAAATACAAAGGGGACTACCACTCTTGCCTGTGTTAGGTTTCAGGCATGGCTTTAACCTTTGTCCTTCCCATGTAGGAAGCTATAGTATTTTTTATTTGCTACTTTGTCCTGGGGTGAGAACAGTTTCAGAGCCTTCTGCATGGCCTTTTCCACAACAATGTCTCTTATCTTATAGGCCTAGGAGCCTCTATGGAGGTTCTTCCAACTACCAAGTGTGTCCATTCCAATCAAACAATCAGCAGTCAAGGAAATGACAACAGGGTAGATTCACTGATCTGGTGGACCTTCTGTGAGCCAGCCCTACCAAGGGTTCCATTTATTACCTGGCCCTCATAGGGTCCCACTCTAACAGGGGCCATGATGTCACTCCAGGCCTCCAGGTATCAATGTCACCTTCAGACCTTCTGTCTGACGGTCCTCCAAGCTGTGGGTACTCCAAGTTTCCTAGTGTGTGGTTACCTGAACCAATGGCCATAGGTACCTTTAGGGCAGGACTTGGGGGAATCAATATTATAAACTTTTGACACGGGGTCATAGGGTTTTTCCTCATGGGACCTGGTCTCCCCTTCAAGCAATGGGCTGAGATCCAGAAAGTAGGTAAGAAATCATGACTTTTGTGGGGCAGATACCCTCAACCTCTTGATTGTACATCCTTGATCTCTTTGGTTGTGTAAACTAAGTAGTGCCCTGCTGGCTGTTCAGACAGTGCACCCTAGCAACACTATGTGTGCTACGAGTCATCTCACAGCTCTTTGTCCCTTGTTGCCTCATTAACCTGGATGCTCACTATTATAATTGGACCCACTCAGCTTCTGACAGTTACATGCAACTAGCTGACTTCTCCTACAGCCATCCCATCGTCCCCACTGTTACCAGGGAGCCCCGTCTTATAACAGCAGTTCCTACCATCTCCTCTGGTCAACAGACAACAGCCACTACTGAGTTTCTCATTGACACTGGTGTCACTCTCACTAATGTATTACTTATCATTTAAAGTAAACGGAGTATGCTCTGGGTCCTTCCATTGACTGAAGGTTTTACACTTACCTGATATGGAAAGCTGGAATCTTCAGGAAACAGACTTTGAGATGGAGTTGGGTGCCGAGGAAGTTTATTTGATGTGCTCGTAGGATCAGCAGCTGGGAGAAAGGAAACAAAGGAGAACTGGGCTCTGATGCAGTTTCCAAACAGGCCTCTGCTGTCTCCTCTTAGGGCCCTGAGGTGGAGCTAGCCCTCCTGAATTATCCTGAGCTGGAGCAAGTGGACCAACGTTTATACTCCTGCCTCACACAGCAACTGTATGCACACTGCCCATGGGGAGGCCCCAGGGCCCAGGAAAGGCAGGTCTGTTCAGCTGAGGGCAGTTCCTGAAAGAGCAGACAGCTGAGAGCAGTCAGCTGGTGAAACTTGCAAGAGCAGCTGGGAACCAAGTTCTTTGTTCCTAAAGAGGGATCCGGGAGGTACATCACAGCATCCATGACACCCAGTACAGCCACTCTGGCCTGCCCAGCTCTCTGAGCCTTTTTGTCCCTTGGATTCCTACTTCACCAATTTGTATAAAAAGTTGTATTAAAAGCATTTCTTAACAATGTTCAGATAGTTGCAAATTGGGAAAGACTAGTTATGTGATTGGTTGATTTTTCCATTTTAACTTTTCAACTGAATTACATGATGTCTAGCATACAAAGCCAGAGTCCCACTCCCCAGGCTGTGGACTGGTACTGGTCTGTGGCCTGTTAGGAACTGGGCCACACAGCAGGAGGTGAGTGAGGGCGAGCGAAGCTTCACTTGAATTACTGCCCGAGCTCTGCCTCCTGTACCCCGCCCTTCTCCCCAAACCCCCACCCTTTACCCCTCGTCCGTGGAAAAATTATCTTCCACGAAACTGGTCCCCAGTGACAAAAAGGTTGTGGACTGCTGATAAAAAGAGTTCTTGAATTCTATAACTTAGATTTGTGTGTTTTAGAGACCACAGATTCTTAAGTCAACAAACCAACTTAACCACAAATTGAGGCATATTTCCTCTCAGAAAGTCTCCAGGGATCTTTAAGGAAGGGGTCCAAATATTCCTACACTTTCGGTAGGCACAGAGCTAGTTCTTGGTGAACACTGGCCGATGGAGCAGTTCTCTCCTTATCCCTCAGCCAAAACCATCTAAACCAGTAGCACTACCCGACACATACCCTGGGGGCCCAGGACATACTACAGCCTCCGCTTATCGGCCACTTCAGAAAGGTTCTGTGCATTGAAAAGATTGTCAACATCTATGAGAGACCATACATTGTTAGTCACCCCATCAAATTATTTCAGTTTGGGAACTGGGCTCCCTGCTTTGCCCAGTGGTCTGACCATGCTGCCAATTGCTCACCTAGGGACGTTGTCCAGTCCTGCCTGCTTTTCAGCTTCTTTGCCTCGTGGCTAGTGTCTCTAACTCCACTTATAGGAACGTCCATCCCCTGAACTCCAGGACAAACCTTAAGCTTGCCTATGAACAATTCAGGAAGATAAAGCAGTTTTTTGTGATCCCAATCTCCCAGACCTTGTGCTAGAAATCTGGCTGGATTGTTGATATTGGCCTTATATCTGAGACTTAGGTTCCACATGTGCCCTGGGTCTGAGAGCTGGATCCTGCTGTGTTCCTTGTCTCAGAAATGCAACCAGTACTCTGGGGGCTTTTTGAGGGTCTATGCCACCTTGCACACTTCCCTGATTCTGCCTCTTCTCAGGACCTCCTAATGTTGACTTCAACTGGGTGTCCCAGTAAAGCTTCCATTTTAAGTATCTTGACACCAATCTTTTGCCTAATTCCCACCTAAGTCTACATCATTCCTGCTGGATTTGACTTCTCTCAGACCTGTTGTAGAATCTGGTCCCTGCCTCGCTAGTGTAGGAGTGGGATTTGTTCTGAACTTCATCCTTCTCAGTTGCTCTGGGCTCTTATATCTAATTTAACCATATCCTGGGACATGATAAGAGCAAGTGTCAGGTAGGCTCAGCATAAGGTGCATTGGCAACTTGACAACCAAGATCTAAAGTGAGAGGACAGGCAGGGAGAGGGGGAACATGTGGCAGAACCCTGGGAGAGTGGCACAATGAAGGTATGACAGGGAGTGTGGCAAACCAGGAGAGGTTCAGAGAGGTCTAAACTCAAGCCAGGGGGCAGCAGGTAATTTCAGTACAGGTAGACACAAGAGGTACATAACACTACATTGATAGTGACGTAATGGAGGACTAGACAGCAGTAGGCTAGAACAGGGTCAGGTCGCTACTCAGAGGGGAAACTGACCCATGGACCCAGTTACATAGTCAAGGCCAATATCACGGGGGGGTACCTTAGTGCGCACATAGGTTTGCAGGAGTTTTGCCAAGACTTCAGACACTTGATTCCCACTCTCTTTAAGGCTGAGATGCTGAAATACCTTCTTGTCTGGTGACACAGTTGGGACAGACTGTGGAAAGAAACAACCCCAAATCCTCCGTGACTTAAAACACCATGGGTTGATTTCCTGCTTTCCCTACCATTTAGAGGTGGCGGTGCAGGCTCAGAGCAGCTCTGTTCCACACAGAAGTCACTCAGGATCCTAGGCCGATGATGCGCTGCCATTTCTGGTGCTCACATCTCTGCAGAAGGGTCAGGTTTGCTTCTGGGTTTGTTGCTACAAGGTCTAGAGAGTTGACTACAAGCAATTAAATATTTTGTACTCCTCTACTCACATTTCATGGACCCAAACTCTACAATGGGCACTCAAAGAGTAGGCCTATTTAGTTTTCCTTAAACTACATGGAATTAAAGAATGGCGTGTTGGCAATGCCTATCAAATGGAGTCAAAATTGACTCATAAACTGGGTTTTGCTGTGGCTGTAAATTGTATGCTTGAGCTTGGTGGGAGGTGGGGGGACACTTCATTGCTGTCTCACGCTGAAAAGAGAAGAGTTGAGGGGAAGAAAGGGTTAACGGCTAAACCTATAGGGTCAAAAAAACCTTCTGGAGAGTAAAATATGTTCTCAAATAAAGCCACAGTTTGGAGTCTGTGGTTCACCTTTGGATGAGCCAACTCTAGCTTCCAGGCTTATGTCTACTCATTCAGTAATTAGTGCTGCCCTTAGTATCTGAGGACAATATAAAGCTAAACCAACTGATTTTTTTTTTCCAGTAGAGATGTTTCGCCAATGAACTGTACATGCTCTATCTCCCCTTATCTTCATTATGTAAATCACACCATGTGTGAGCTGCTTGGCCCTGCCCAAGGTTGTGGTCCGTGGTTACAGAAAAGCCCTATAACTGGTTTGGGAATTGGACCATCTTTTTTGGTTATATTAGTATCATTCCTTGACTGACTCATCATTGCAACCCAGGAGCTGCTTGAAAAAACTTCAGTTTAAAAAAAAAAAAAAAAAGGAATACAACTAATTAGATTTAATTCAACATATATATTTTTAAAAATTCCTAAACAATATGCACACATACACTCATGCACATAGAGACACAAAATGCACACATTTTCTACCTTTCAGAAAAAGGAAGTTGTGCTTTACAGTTTAAGAACCACTTTGAAGAACTTCTGTACTGCCATAGGGTTACAAGAGTCATTTCCATTGTAAAACCCATTGTAGAAATACCTCTGCCATAGGTCCTTCAGCGGACACTCCAAAAAAGTATTCTGTTCACAGACAGAGCTTCAAGTGTCAGGACTCACAATGTAGAAAGGTTTCAAAGAGGTGGGTAGGGATGGGGGCCGGGATCACAACTGCAGAATATTCAAGCTGGCTCGGCTCAAGAGTCTGTGAGAAGGCACGCTCCAGCACACTCCAGAACATCTGTCCAGGGTGATGCTCCCAAAGTCTTCCTCGCCTTTCAGGCTGGAAACCACGCTGACAGCAATTCTTAGTCATGGTTTTTCAGTTGACATACAATTTTATATTAGTTTCAGATATACACCTCAGTGATTAGACATTATAACTTACTGAGTGATCATCCCAATAAATCCATACCCATCTGACACCATGCACAGTGTTAGAATATTATTGACTATATTCCCTAAGCCGTACTTTATATCCCCCTGACTACTCTGTAACAACCAATTTGTACTTCTTAATCCCTTCACCTGGGCAATTCTTGTCAGACTGAGCCCGGCATGGAGAGAAGATTCTTAGACCCTGCATGTGGATGTGGATACTGTATGGTGGTTATTTGAGTGGAAAAGCATTCTCTTCTCAACAAGCAGCAGTTGTAAGCTTTTCTTGGCTCCAGGTGAAGAGGTGACTTCCCTCTTTGATTTGGTGTTCATAATTGGGCTGTCTGTTGGCAGAGGTGGTGAGAAAACAATGCTAATGAGGTCAGGGGTTCAGTGCCCACGTGGGTCAGTTAGCTTTCCTTTGTTCTTTGGCCAAAAAGTCTGTATCATCTAACTGTGTCCAGCTACTACGATGACAACAGAGATTGGGAGAGAGTGCGGGAATGTAGAAGACTAGTCCTATTCTTCCCTCTGTGGAGGACAACTTCAAGGTCTTGTCCTTTTGCAGCAAATCATCTTCAAGGTGGAAGGACTGCCTATTGAGGATCACTAAGGAAAATGAAAGGTGTTGTTCCACAATGGTGTTAAGGAGGCTGAAGTTACAGGATCAAGGTTCACGGTGAGGGCATGAACTTGGTCATTTATGCTAATGAGAAGACAGCGGCAGCAAAGCTAATTAATATTCATGGCCAATTTTCGATTTCTTATTAGCCAAAGGTTCAACATTTTCCAGACTTTTGTGTAAGGGGCAAAGTGGATTCGTTTGAGTTCTTTGTCTCTTTTTTTTTTTTCCTCAGCCACTATCTACTGGAGATTCTAGTGAGCAATGAAATGCCCATAGAGAGTTGGAAAGAGAGGGCCTGAATATTCGCACAAGGAGAGTTCACCCTGGAGTGATTTAGACCTGGCCTTTTAACCACAATTCATGGTACCCCATGCTGTGCACTATTGTCTCAGAATTACTGTGTCTTCTGCAGTGCTGGGTAGCCACATATACAACAGTGAGCACTAACCACACATCATGGAAGAACTATGGGCTTCTGAGTTAATGTTATGACTCCTTGGCTGTGCGGCGGGTTTGGGTGTGGGGAACATGCACGTGAATCCTTGGGAAAGCTACTTAAATTCTTACGAGCCTCAGTTCTCTTGCTTGTAAAATGAGAATATTCACGTTTATCTCACAGGGCTGTTGGAAGAATTACATGATAGAATATGAAGAAGTCTGGCAAATCAAGTGTGGTCCCTGGCACATTGTTAAGTATTTCCCCTAGTGACTAGAGTTCTTATTATCAACATCGCATACATTTATTCTAATTGTTTGGCAAATTTCCCCCATTTTATTGCAAAACCAAATGTGTAGAGCACCCATTACTAGTACTTCATTAGCAGATGCTGCTGGATGTCTTCCCGTCCCCCCGCCCCGCCCCCCCCGCCCCCCCGGCCCACCTGAACTTACCAGCAGCTGCAGTAGAAGGTTGACATTTTCCCACCTCTACAACCTGGATCTTTCCTCTTCCTTTTCAAAGACATTTGCACAGCCCAGAAGCCTAAGAGTTTATGCTCCTAGAGGCAACCTCACCAATCAACCAAATGGAAGATGCCTGTAGGTGGGAAGATTCTGAGACCTGTTCCCTATGGTTTCTGGGAAGATTCTTGGGAGGACTGAGCTAAAGTTATCCACAGTGCAAACACACTCATTAATGCACCTTTAAAAAACAAAGAACTTTTCTTCTTCCTGTTTCACTTTCCCCATTTCTCCACTTGTCATTCCTGGATTCAGTTTGCACATAAATTCCGTGTCCCCGATTTCTTACTTCAGTTTAGTTTGGGGAACCCAAACTAAAACATGTACCTCATAGGGCTTTTATTTTTTATTTTATATGCAGTAAAATTAACTTTATATTTTGGTATGTAGTTCTATGGGTCTCATCAATGTATGTATTTATATCATCACCACTATAACCAGGATACAGAACAGTTTCCTCACCCTAAAAATACTCTCATATTATCCCTTTGTAGTCAACTCCCCTGCCCCTAACCCATGGCAGCCATTTCTAAGGGTCCTTTTTCAGAACATCACCCAGTATGTAACCTTTTGAGACTGGCTTCTTTCCTTAACATAATGCCTTTAAGACTCATCCACACTGTGTGTATATGACTCGGTCATTCCTCTCTGTGGCTGAGCAGTATTGTATTGTATGAAGGTAAGACAGTCTGTCTGTCAGTTCATTTGTTGAAAGACATTTGGATGGTTCCCAGTTTTCAAAGATTATGAATGATACTGCTCAAAATATTTGCAAAGGTTTTCATCTCTCTAGGGTAAATACTGAGGAGTGGGTTTGCTGGGTTTGCTGGGATACGTGCATGTTTAATTTTACAAAAACCTGCCAAACTTTTCCAGAGTGGCTGTGCACTCCTGCACTTCCACCAGCAACATGGGACAACTCCAGTTGCTCCACATCCTTGCTGAATGTGACACTGTCATTATTTTTACTACTTTAGCCACTCCAATAGGGATGTAATGGTAGTTCTTTGTGTTTTCAATTTGCATTATCCTGGCGGTTAATGACACTGAGCAGTTTTTCATGTGTTTATTTGCCACTTTTTTCTCCTTTGGTGAAGTTCCTGTTCAAATAAATCATCTGGTTCTCTTACTTTATTTTCTTACTGTTGAGTTTTGAGACTTCTTTGTAGATTCTAAATTCAATTTCTTGATCAGATATGTGATTTTTAAATATTTTCTCCCGGTCTGTAACTTGTCTTTTCATTCTCTCAATCATAGGGTTTTTATAAGGACTAATGAGTTTACACACTAAGTTTTTGGAAAATGAAACAGACATGCTATACACATGTCAGTTGAGGAATGCAGTAGGGAGGAACGTTTGACTTGGGACTCAGCCGGACCGAGGCTTGAATCCGGGTGCAGTCACCCACTAGCTGCTTCGCCATAGACTAACCTGTTGTTTCCTCCTCTGTAAAGTATGGACAATAATTGTACTTATCGCATAGGTTTTTTGTGAGGATTAAACAGATAGCCTTTGCAGAAGCTGATCCCTCTACTTGAATCCTTTTGCCGCACCCCTTACCTCTGGCTTCCTCACTTCCTAGCTGCCCAAGGCGGTTCCTGCTCGGGGGGCTTTGTTTGACATCTCCAGATTGGACCGAGCACCCCTCGGTGGTACTTCCCCAGCCTCCTTCATCACCTTTCATCACCCTGTGTTTTAAACAGTGAGCTGTGAGCAACCCAAGGGCAGGGAGAATGTCTTTATTATCTCAAATAATTCCAGGTCGTGTTTGATGGATGAATGAATAAATAAATGAACGAATTCATCTCATGCTTTGTCTGAGAGCTCCAATTAGACGTTCCTCTGAGTATTGCCAAATTCATTCCCTTAAAAACAGCCTTAAACACCCCAAATGGATGTCTGTGACTTATACCCAGACCCTGCTTGCGATCAGCCAGACAGACACGGCATCTTGGACGAGTGGGATGCCGAGTGGAGAAACTTGAACGCGTCGCATCTATTTACTTTCACCACATGCCATAAAAATTAAAAATACATTGTAGCACAAGTGCAGTACTTAGTGTCTCACTTTAATTACATTCAAGTGTGTTGTTAAATAGTCTTGAGGAAACCTTAATGACCAGCTGTTCCACCCTTTCCCCATATGTCAGAAATGGTTTCCGAAACCACATTCTGGGACAGTAAGGGTGTGTAATTAGACAGTGTATAGTTAACACTTCTAGATTTTCCGCTTACACTGTGGACCCTTTACACTAACATGTTGTGTGATGCTGCCGGTTTGGCGCAGTCTGACTCAATGACGTGCCCAACAGCGACTGCGGTGCAAACTCCATCAGACTTGCTATCCTTGCATCATCATTTCCTCCTGTCTTTTTCATCGTCAGGGGGGCGTGCTTTTGTGTGTGTGTGCGTGCCCTATGCGATATTCAGCATGTCAGCTGACAAATAAACTTAGTAAAGAGGGCTGTAAATTTTTAATATTCCCTTCATAATGCCATTTATCTCATTAGAATTAGATGCGAGGATGGCTTTTGCATCCTTTTGAACAAAGAGCTGTCACTCAAATACACAGCAACCATTTAAGGAAACAAAACAAAACTAAAATTCCCCAAGGTCGTAAGAGAAGCCAATATTTTACATTGTTTCTAGTGAGGAAATGGGGATTTTTCCCTGCCCCAAACTGGGTTTGGGATATAACAGAAATTGAATTTAGATCATTGGTTATTGTGAAAATAAGTCATTAGTTACTTGCAGTGTCTTGACTCTGAGTTTAATGAGTTGTTTTGAAATCACAGTAATATTTTATTTGATTAAATTTGGCTAATTCTTTGATTTTTTTTAGTATAGACAAAAAGCTGAAATAGAAATATAAAATGAGGACATGGGAGAAATCTATCAACTAATTTAATATTCTTTGCCTCCTCTCCCTCTCTTTCTCCCCCAAAAGAAAATGTCCTTGACATTGTCCCAAATCACAAGTGAAAAACGTAACTCTGATTTCTGGTCAGGATTTGGCCACATAAATATGTTAAGACCAAGTCACAGCTGAAGCTTCCTCAAGTCCAAAAGCATGAATTCATTGTTGAAAAAGGTTAAGAGAGCTTCGCTGTTTAAGACTGACTTACAACTTTTTTTCTGCTAAGCTTGAATTTCCAACAACTTATTTAGATGTAAGCACTGACAGCTGTAATCGTGCCTTAAATCTTACTTTGTATCCTTGGTTATAATGCTGTTCAATTAATATTCAAAATAATGGAAGTGATGTGCCGTTTTGAAAAAGACTTGAATGCAGTCCAATGCTTTGGGAAACTGACTCTCAAGAGGATTAATCAGCATTTAAAACTTGCATTAATAAAAATCTGATCTTGGGCCGTGCGGTACACAGAATACTTTTCATTTTTAAACATTTCAGGTTCATAATATGACATCTTTTGTCCCAATTTTTAAAGGGATTTTAAAATCGAGCTCCTTCAGATCAATCCTGCCTTGACCCTCGTACATAATTGGACACTTGCAATTTAAAAATACAAGAATGCTCTTTTCCACGGTGCATTGAATTCTATTTCTATTATTAAAGATAAGGGCAGTAGTGCCCTACAACTTAGTGCTTAACGTTTCTGTTTCTCCTCCAATTTATGTCCAAAGAGTTTTTAATCTTTTTTCAAATCTCAATTATCCAAACCCAGTCCTTGAGAAAAAAAAAAAGAATGAAAAACTATGTTTTAATAATGAAAAATGATCGATACTACTAGGATCTTTTGCCATGAATTGTATATACAGAGCAGTATGGATATGTGGTGGCCTCCTTGTTTTTGAATAAGCATAAGAAACACTGAGTTATTTACATATAAACTGGGATCTTGGTTCTATGTTTAAAATAAAGTGACACAGTGGAAAATGAACTGGGAACAGTGGCTCTGTTCGGCTTGTAGCTCAATAGGAATGGAATCAGTTGTAGAATGGAAGAAAGATGATGGTGAAGGCAGAATAGGAAAACATCGCCGTTTTATCCTAGCAGAGTAATTGGTTGCCTAATGACCAGACATAAAGCCAAGTGCGCACATGCTCGTGTCAGCCTCCGATCCTCAGACCTGCAGCTTGCTCTCTGGCCCAGGGCCAGCTGCTTTTCTGCTGCCGAGACCCAGGCCGACACCGTGGACCATCAGGATGGAGAAAGGTCTCCTTGCAGTGCTAAAGTGGCCTGGAAGGATCTTGTTCTTCCCTTTGCATGATCTGAGAAATTTAGTTTCCAGAAGGGCAGTCAGAGAATCATTCTCTGAGTTTCCATGATAAAGCAGTAGGAAGCATGGAGAAAATTCTCCTCTCTGCTGGGCCTTGGTCGGGTTTGTAGCGTGGGCAGCAAGTGGCCAGCATGGGCTCACTGAAAGAATCTCTTCGGGAGCCTGCCTGCCACCCTTGTCCTAATTTCTGTGCAGGAGAGCTTCGCTCACTTGGCCCTCCTTGCAGAGGGGTGCCTGCTTTCCTTGAGGAGCAGCCTCGTTCAGGCTCCTTGAAGCCCCATGGCTGTTCTGGATGGAAAGTGAGGGAAGGGCAAAGAGGGCAATGAAGGCCCTCGGGAAAGTGGAGGGCCACTACCCACTGAGGGGGCAATAGTGGACGGCAGGGAGATGGACGGGATGCCAGCGTCTGACAGGACAGGTGGTCAGGAGAGCAAAGGCGTTTCTTTAAGGTACAACTGGACCGTGAAGTGTTTGCATCACATGTAAAGCTGAGGGCAGGTCACACTAGCAAGGGTGCTAAAAACAGGAAGCTCCCGGAACGGGGAAGCCCGACGGAGGCAATGGTGGTGCTTGCCCTTTCATCCACACACTGAGTGCATTTGTGCAGGTGGTGGGGAACGGGTTTAATGGAGAGAGAGTGAGAACTGCAGCTTCTGTCTTTCTAACAGGAGTCTGGTGTTTAAAAGTCTCTTTCTCAGACTATTGGAAAGGTTTTTCTTTGTTCTGCAATATTCTGCAAAAATTTTTCTGCAAAAAATATATTTTTTGCCCACACGTACCCAGACATGGCTGTGGGGTTGCAGGAGACGAGCAGGGCCTGGGCTCGTGTGGGTACCCTACTGTCTCCTAGAGGCAGGGGGCAGTGAGGGCCTGCTCCCCCGGTCCGCTTTCCCAGGATCCTGGCATTTGGGAATTTTGTTCAGCTTTCTGAAGGAAAATGTCCTAACCCTGTCTGGTGGGCAAATGATGACATTTTAACAGACTTAGTGCCCACTTGCTCTTAGCCTAATATAATCTTTCTGAAATTCAGCCAAGATTAGCTCAGTTCCAGCTTTAAATTTAAATGGTTTCCCCTAGCCTGTTAAAAGAAATCCCAAAGCTGCAACATAACCAACCGTGCCTTTACTGTCTGACCCCAGACTGCCCCACAGGCTGCACCCTCTCCTTTCTCTCCACTAACTCCAGACACCTGCACTCAGGTCATAGTAACCTAGACATCACTCCTTAGACACCACTGTTTTTTCTAACTATGCCCTTGCTCAAGGAACACCCCTTCCTTCGCCCTTTGCCTGCATGGAGAACTCAGCCTTCAGTGCCCGGCTCTTTCTGAACTCCCATGGTGCTCTCTTCCTCTTCCACTTCCTCCACCTCGTTCCTCAAAATTAATCAGTCCTGCAGCTGCGCTTCCCTACTATGGCATTTGTCACTTCTGTTAGAGGTATTGTTTATTGCTGTTTTTCCCACAAAGTTGTGTCATGTGCGTTGGAATACAAGCCCCAAAGTTATTTCACAAATATTTGTTCAAGTGTTTGTCCTTCAATAAACACTAAGTATATTTCAAAATCTTGGAACTGGAAAGAATAGCAAAGAGTGTATAGTCAAGTCGGTTTTTTTTAAGTCTAGCAAACATAATAATACATAAATTAGGATCTTCTACCTAATTTTAGAATTTAAGAGCTGTTTTTGTCACAGATATATATTTCCCTTTTTTCTACACCAGACCATAACATGCAGTGATACATTTAATAACCACAGAAATATTTATTTTTTTTCTGATTTTAGAAAAACTTAGAATGTAAGTAGATTGATTTCTTGGTTTAGATGGAATATCTAGTCAAATTCTCTACTTCCAATGAGAATGACACTTAAATATATGGTTTCTGAAAAGTATTTGATCAGATTTAGTGTAAGTATACATAGATTGCATTGAAAATGATAAAAATATAGTTTTCTCTGTTATGATGTGGGTGGGAAAAGCAGCATAATGCTCTCTCTATGGCGGCACCTGTCGCAGACCCCCCGAAGATACAACACTGTATTTCGCCATGTATAACACATGCTTCCTTGCCCAAATTTTTCAGGGGAAAATACAGGTGTGCATTATACATGGGTAGCGCTAATTCCTTATGTATCAACATTTCTAATTATTTGATTTATGCTTATGCACTAAAAGTATAACTCTAGAAAGCAATAATGATAACTGTATACAAAATAATATCCTGGAATATGATAATCCGTTTTGTTTCTAAATATTAATTAATTAAAAAATGAAATGAAAGTTTTTTTTTCCTGGAAGTTTGGGCCAAAAATGTGGGTGAGCATTACACACAGGAGCACCTTATACACAGCAAAATACGGTATTTTCCAGATAAGCAGATCTCAAGCCTGGTTGCCCATAAAAATCATCTAGAACAGGAGGTGACAAACTATAGCCCATAGGCTAAATCCAGCATGCTGCCTGTTTTCATAATAATAAAGTTCCATTGGGACATAGCCATGCCCTCTCTCGAATTTTCTATGGCAGCTTTCATGCTACAGTGGCAGGAGTGAATAGTTATAACAAAAACGGTATGGCCCACAAAACTGAAAATATTTACTATCTGTCTCTTTGCAGAAAATGTTTGCTGATTCTTCACCTAGCAGTTTTGTTTCATTTTGTTTTTTAAATAATACAGAGGCCTTCCATAGCTGGTGTGGCTCATTGGATTGAGTGCTGGCCTGTAAACCAAAGGGTTACCAGTTTGATTCCCATTCAGGACACATGCCCAGGTTGTGGTCCAAGTTCCCAGGAGGGGACACATGAGAGGCAACCACACATTGACTGATGTTCCTCTCCTTCTCTCCTCCCCTTTCCCTCTCTCTAAAAATAAATAAATGAAATCTTTTTTAAAATAATAATAATACAGAGGCCTGAGCCCTACCCTAGGTCAGTTAGTAATGGAAGGAATAAATCCGGGTTATTTGTGTTTTCAAGAAGCCACATGTGATTTAATTACCGACTCCTAATTTCTATTTTTCAAGAAATTATCCATAAATCATGCCAAACAAATTCTCACAGCACAAGGAATGGTCCTTTAAGGCAAGAATCATATTTTACTTATCTTGGCATCCATAACACCTAACACAGCTTCCAACATAATTAGATGCTAAGAGTGCTTTTGCAAAGCAAAAGAGTGAGCTAGGTGAGGGGCTTAGCTTGCCAGTGTGACCAGAACCCACTAAAAATCACAATAAATTGACAGTACACTCTCAAGCCCAGGACATATGCCCTATCACTGCAGAGTGAGACTTCTTTCTTTCTCTCCCACTTAACCTGGAAAAGCACAAATGCCGCTGATGCTCTGTGGGTCTGAAATTTTTGAAAAAATTTCCCAAGAGTGTCAAATGGTGCATGCCTTAGTCTGCATAAACATGGCCATCTTCTCAATGCTCGGGACATGCAGGAAAAAATTTGACTCATCATGAGAAATGGTGCAGATGGCATATTTGGCATCACCAACCTGCATAGATCAGAGATGCATTTATTTACATGACTTTGTTTGCATTGTGACCATTTATCTGGGACCTTGCTCACATTTAACCTTTTGAAGGGTCGGAAAGGAGGGGGCCGCTTTGCCCTTGGGATTGGATGGAAGGAGCCCCCTGTAGCAATGATGTTTGTGTTTCTTCCCACCTGCAAAACACTCATTTCTTACAGCATCAGAAAACATTTGGATATGTTATCTCATGGGTCCAGGAGGAGTGTGGAATGTGCCAAATTTAAGAGCCATTGCCAAGTGCCATGGTTTGCATTATGTAGACAGCATGCCAGCAGAACTGGCACTAACTCATTGTAGATTTGAGCCCTTTCCTTAGAAGCAAAAGATCCCTGATAGTCATTTCCTATTGGGGTCGTGCCCTTTGGTTTTGATTATGGGATATCTATATGTCTGTGCACAAACCATGGCTTATAGTCACTGCTGATTGACCACTGTGATTTATTTCTTCCAGGATGGGACAGTGAGCCCTAAAAGTGACACCAAGATGGTCTCAGACCCCACGATGACTTGGTGATGCTGAAGAGCAGCACGATGCCTTAGGAAGGGCCTTGGAGAACTTGGGTGCAGACATGGGAACAGTACTTGCTGGGGCTCACCACTGGAGCTCTCACCTCTTAAAGGGGGACAAATCAAGTGATCTCTGAGCTCTGGTGTCCTCATCTTCCAACAGAGCTGTGAGTCGTTATGACAACCAAGCTAATCTACACAAAGCATTTGGCACAGTAACTGGCACCAAGTAAGCTCTCATAAAAGTTTTTCTTATTACTGCTCTAACTAGTGTGGCTCAGTTGGTTGGGTATCATCCCTCAAAGCGTAAGGGTGCCGGTTCAAGTCCTGGTGAGGGCACACACCTGGGTTGTGGGTTCGGTCCCAGATCGGTGTGCGTATGCCAGGCAATGTTTCTCTTTCACATCATTGTTTCTCTCCCTCTCTTTCTCCTTCCTTTTCCCTCCCTTTAAAAATAAATGAATAAAAATCTTTAAAATTTGTGTTGTTATTATTATCGTCTCTACTATTGATATGTATGCACATGTGAATCAGTGAGGCGGTGGCTGCTGTGCCTAGTCCTGAGCAGACCCAGGTGGGGCCCAGAAGCTGCCTGGACTGTACTTCCTGCTGCTACTGAACTGGTCCCTGAGAAAATGCAGAAGGAGTTCTTCCAGAGAGGGCAGCGAGCATGTGACTGCCTACCTGGAGAAGCATCTGGAGAAACTATTCCTCAATTACTCGGTTTGTTTGAAAATGTGCTAACTGTTAGCTAACTAGTTTAGTTCAATGGGCACTTATTGCTCTCCTACTGTGCCTAGACAAAGCACTGCAAAAGGGGCAAGGCTTTGAAGACCCTGATAAAGTTTCCTCCCCTGGCTGTAATGCAAAAGGTAGAAGGAACCATGGCTGCCCTTGGAGATCATGGAAAAGTGTGGATATGTCAAACTCTATTCTTTTTTATAAGTACATTGCAATGTTGCTTCATGAGGAAAGAATATTGCAATGTTCTCTACCAGGCTTCATGAGGAGTCTTAAATGCAATTGGAAAAAATCCCAGACTCTCAAAGGGACAGCCACTAATTATGACAGTGATATCTCATACCTCACAGTTGGGACACCCATGGATGTCCTTCAAGGCTTCATTCATACCACTCTGAAACACTCACTTGTGTCAATCAATTTACTAGGAAGTCAGGTTGGGCAACAATAACTAGCTTGTTCCCACACACTTCTCCTGCCTAGCAAAGTTCTAGGCACATAATAGTATTCAATAAAAGCTTAAGACTATAGTCCTGGCTGGTGTGGCTCAGTGGATTGAGTGCTGGCCTGTAAACCAAAGGGCTGCCAGTTCAATTCCCAGTCAGGGCACATGCCTGAGTTGCAGGCTGGGTCCCCAGTGAGGGGCACATGAAAGGTAACCACACATTGATTTTTCTCTCTCTCTCTCTCCCTCCCTCCCTTCCCTTCTCTCTATAAATAAATAAAATCTTTTTTTAAAACGCTTAAGACTACTATAATAATAATATACAGCATTTATTAAACACAAGGTGCCAGGCCCTTTTATAAGTACTTTATATGTGTTAATTGATATTATCCTCACAACAGCCTAATGAGATCATACATTGTTATCACCAGTTTTAGAGGTGAAGAAATGGAGCCTTTGAGAACCTAAGTAGCTTGTTCAAGGTCACACAGTTATAAGTGGTGGACCTGGGATTCCACCCAAGCCAACAGACCCGAGCCCATTAAACCATATGCTGGCACTATAGACACAAATGTGAAGCTTTCCTGGAGGGAAGAGGGGGACCAGGAGGAGGGGGGCAAAGAAGGAAAAATTGGGTTAACTGTTATAACATAATCAATAAAGTATACTTAAAATAATAATAAAAAAGAAACAAAACATTGAATTAGGGAACATCCACTTAAGATGTTTCTTTCACTGATTGCATTTTAATTCTTGGTTCAGTACTTAGACTTTTGTATGGGTATTACTTTATAAAGACATGGTAGAAGTGATGCAAAACCAGCAGATTATAGTATGTAGAGCAAGCCCTTGGTGATTGGTCTCTTACCATGGAAGGAAGAGAAGAACTAAGCAAGGAAGGGAGGGAAGGAAAAAAGAAGGAAGGGAGGAAGGAAGGGAGAGAAACAGAAAAAGGAAAGGTAAGATATGAAACTAATTTGAGGTACAGACAGAAACTGTGTGTGTTATAATACAAGTTCTCGTATTTTCTTCGTGCTTCCTGCTCCTTTATAGCGTGTTCTTCTCAGGGAAATGTCTAAGAGTGATGCAACACATCTAACTATCATATCATGAGCATGGCTGTATACCCTCCAGTTCGGGGTGGGGCAGAGTTACACCAGGAAAGACCAGACAACAGAGTTTGCCCTGTGAGCAACTCCACTCCAGGCACCCGAAGGGAATCTCCCATAGGCAATTCCCTTAAGCTTGGGCAAAGCAGTGAATAAAGTCTGGACGTTCTTGTTGCCCAGTCATATCTCAGGGGCTCAGATTTTTTCAGCTCCCTGCAGACCTCTGCCCTGGCAGGCAGAAGGCCTGGAGAAGATGGGGAATTTGCAGAGTTCCAGTGGCACGGCTTGCGTCCACCCCAGCTGCCACCACTCTGCAGTAGTGATGGATGTGGAAAATCACACCAAGATGGACAGAGCCTCCTAAACCCAAGCCTATTACAACTCTGCCTGCAAGGCAGACCACAGAGGCAGGCAAGGCTGCCATGGTGCCAGAAGAGGCCGGTGACAGATGTGTTGCACAGAGCTGAGAGGCCAGGGAGCAGTGATTTGCAGGACCAGGTAGCCAGCTCTTTGAATAACACTTTGCAGAGGGACCGAATGGCCTCCACCATCTAAAAGGGCAGCAAGAGAGATGAAAGGGGAGATTGTGGCCTGAGAGGAAGGAGCAGGACACACACGGGCTCCCAGAGGAGACAAGAAAATGGGCGACACCCAAGGACAGCTGCTTGTCTGATGGAGAGGTTTTCAGTCGTTCTAGTGGAGAGGGAGGTGTGCACTGGGGGCAGAGGTGCACACTCAGTCTGTTCTTGTTTCCAAGCAGCATCAGGGGTCAAGGTTGCAGAGTTAGACTCAGTGTAGCACAAGAACTCTATGAAACTGCTTTAAAACACAAGAGAAAGTATTGTCAGCCTTCCTGGGAGCAGAAGGAATGGTTGGATGA
This sequence comes from Tonatia bakeri, assembly GCA_004024845.1. NCBI lineage: Eukaryota > Metazoa > Chordata > Mammalia > Chiroptera > Phyllostomidae > Tonatia > Tonatia bakeri. Next base: position 80,996 of record PVIA01001583.1, read on the forward strand.
AACACCTTAAGTCTTTTCCGTAGTTAATTTCTGCCACTGGGCAGTTGGTACAAAGAAGTGGATACCTGCTGTGAGTCTTCCCCATTTTGACTTTGTGCAGTATAGTTTTTTTCCAGGGGAGCTATGGACTAAACTGTGTCTCCCCAAAATCCATATGCTGAAGTCCTAACCCCCAACCTGACTGCATTTACAGGAAGGAACTGATGAAGGTTAAGTAATGTCATCAAGGTGGAGCCCTGATCCAATAGGATCAGAGTCCTAATAAGAGGATGCCAGAGAGCTCCTCTCTCTCTCTCCATCCATGTGAGAACGCAGAGAGAGGGCAGCAGCTACAAGCCAGGAGAGAGCTCAGCAGAAACAGGACTGGCTGGCACCTTGATCTTGGACTGCCCAGTCTCCAGAACTTTGAGAAAACAAATTCTTGTTTAAGCCACGCAGTCTGTGGTAGTTTGTTATGGCAGCTCAATCAGGCTAAGAAAATAAAATGCTTTAAATACCTGCAAGCCCACTCTCCTGTACCCTGGGCTCAGAGAAGACTATACAGCAGAGGTTGTTCATAAAACTTTGGCTTTCCATGTGGGGCTGCGGAGCTGTCCCCAGATGGTCCATCAGAGTCCCAGAGTTTGTCTTTGGGGAGCAAGATTTATTCTGAAAAGTCTGTAAATGCTTTTGAAGATGAAAAGTGCTGAATGGAAAGTAGCACTATTAAAGCAAAGGGTGAATAAACGAAGAGAGAAGGAACTCAAGAAAGAAAAAAAGGCTTATATTATTCTACAGAGGGTAGAACGCGAGAGACCAACTTTAGTGCAGAACGTTTCCTTTAAAAAAAGTCATGGCCCTGAAAACCAGCTCCAAATGGAGTCATATAAACCCAAATACTAGAATCAGGGAAAATTTCCAGTGAGGGAGAACATTTTGGTAATATTAGTAATTTAGTTTTCTCACAAGGAAATAAAAAGGAAATTAATCCGATGGTTTCTTAGGAATAGTTTCAAAAATGTACAGTCTCAGAGATGAGTGGGGAATCCAGTTCCTGCTGGAGGCAGCAATTTTCTGGTCTCTTAGGGGAGATGAATAATAACCTCTTATTTGAGATTGAGGTGGCGTAGGGGATGGGAGGCTCTGGCTCCTGTCCCCTTGTCCTGAAAACAGTACAGACTTATATGGAATATCTCTCTTGCCTTATTGATTTTGTTTTCTTTTTCCCTTTGCTCATATTCACTTGAATTTTTCATCGTTTTTGAGATGTAATTGACATACAACATTGTGTATGTTCAGCATGTACAGCAGGATGATTCGACACAGGTATAGACTGCAACGTGGTCACAGTGGTGAAGTTGGTTAACACATTCGTCACCTACCTAGTTATCTTTTGTGGGTGTGTGATCAGAAATGTTAAGATCTACTGCCTTAGCCCCTTTCCAGCAGGCAACATGGTATTGTTAGTTGCTGTCACCACGCTGTACGTTAGGTCCCCGGAAATTATTCATCTCAAAACCGGAAGTTTGTGCACTTAACAACCTTCATCCATTCCTCCACGCCAGCTTCCTGCCTCTGGCACCCACCAACCTACCCACTATTTCTATGAGTTCAGGATTTTTAAAATTCTGCATATGATAAAATCATAGAGTATTTGTCTGTCTCTGACTTATTTGACTCAGCATAAAGCCCTCAAATTTCACCCATGCCATGGCAGATGGCAGAATTCCCTTCTTTTTGTGGATGAATAATATTCTATTATATATACTCACATTTTCCACATGCATTTACACGTTAACAAACACTTAAGTTGTTTCCATACCTAGGCTATTGTAAATAATACTACCATGAACTCAGGGGTGCAGATATCTCTTTAAGACAGAGATTTCATTTCCTTTGGATGATATACCCAGAAGTAGCTTTGCTGGACTAAACAGTAGTTTTTTATTGGTAATTATTTTGAAGAACCCCCATACTGTTTTTCATAGCAGCTGCACCAATTTACAGTCTCACCAAGAGTGCACAAGTTTTCCCTTTTCTCCACATTTTTGCCAGCATTTTCTATCGCTTATCTTTTTAATAGTAGCCACTCCAACAGCTGTGAGGTCATATCTCATTGCAATTTTAATTTGCATTTTCCTAATGATTGATATTGAGCAACTTTCCATGTTGGTCATTTGTATATCTCCTTTGGAAAAAAATCTATTCAGGTCATTTACCCATTTATAAATTGATTTGTTTGGGGATTTTTTATATTGAGTTTTGTGAGTTCCTTATGTGCTTTGGATATTACCCTTACCAGATATATGTTTGCATATATTTTCTTGCATTCCACAGGTCGCGTTTCATTTTGTTGATAGTGTCTTTTGCTCTGCAGAAAATTTTTAGTGTGATGTAGTGCCACTTGTTTATTTCTGCTGTGTATCCAACAATAAATTCCAGAGGAGGGATACTCCAGCCTCACCCCCAGCTCTGGGATTTTCTCAATGGGGTCTTGTCTATGGACACTTGTTAGCTGTCTTACGAGGAAGACATGCTGAGAGCAACCTACGTCACCATCTTCACATCTCCTCCTGCTTTTCCATTTTCACTTGGTCCCTTCATCTACTTTACTGCGTTTCTTTGCTCTTTGCCTCCCCTGAAGTGAGATGTGGATCATTTTTAATAAAGAGCCATAGGAAGAAACCATCTCAGTCCCCCTTTCCTCAATGCTGGTTATATATTTGAATTAACCAGGGACATTTTTGGTGAGGAAAGAAGATGTAGTGAAGGGCTGAGAAGAGTTACAGGTGGAGCATGGGGTCCCCTGGGTAACAGTGCGGAGATGGGAATTCAGAGCGTCAAGAATGAGGTTAGCCACAAGCCAGCTCCAGGCGAACTAGGGCCATCAACCTCTCCTGAATCCCCTCCTTCTAGGCTGGTTGGTAAGGCCACAAAAGGACTATAAGTGATGGTGGATATTAATGACTTTTTTTGGTCACAAAAAGAGCAAAACCCTAAAAAGAAACCCATGAAAGGGAATCATTTCCTCTTTTAGCTCGGAGTGAGCCCTCAATGAAAGCGAGCATATGTTTATCGTGTGGTAGATACTGAGTGAGGCATCTTAGGTCATTTTAAGAAAGCCATTGTTGTCATTTTACACATGAAGCATGTGGAAATTACAGAGGTTGGGGACTGTGCTGCTGTCACACCTCATAAGTGGTGAGGCCCGGGTTCAAACACAGATCCCTCTGATGATAAATTTCTCGGGTGCTCATGGACTAGAGATGACTGGGAGTCGTCCTGGCCCCAGTGGGCTTTGATGGTTGACCAGTTCTGAGCAGGATGGCGGCAGGGGGTGGGGGCAGTGTGTTTACCACACTGGGCTCCACCATGAAGCTGAAGGCCATGGGTTGATTAGTTATTTCTTGCCACACATCTGCTGGCTGCAATTTCAAGCAAGGGATTTGAATTACTGGTTGAAGCAGAGATGGGAGGAATTTCTGTAAACTTACTGGCAGGACATGGATCCGTTATTCTCTTGTTTGGCAGTTGTCTTGAGCCCTTTGTGCCCCCAGAAGGGCTGGTCCAGGTGCAAAACTGAGTGAGTATGAAGGTAGGGATTGGAGGGAAAATGGACCAAGCCAATGGGGAGCTTCCTTCAGATCATTCCCTGAGCTGGCTGCTCACTCCTTTCCTTTTCCCCAATAAACCATAATGTGCTCAATCAGCTGCACACATTTCCTGAAGAAATTTGGTGGGCACAGGGTGAGAGGCAAACTGGGCTGGATGTGTTTCCTCTGGGCCCCGGCAGATGGTGAACATCATTATTGGGGTACTTGCTATATTGTATATTTGTCTCTCTGTGTTTCTCTTTGTGTGTTCCTTGGGAGCAAAGGGTCTGTGTTAAATAAGGGAAAAACTACAACAGGGGGACAAATAACTTGCAACAAATATGTTCACTAAAGACATTATGATAGAAGTCTACACAAGAGTACAAAAAGAAAGGTGACCAGTTCTAAGTGGTACTGGTGAGATGAGAAAGATGCAAAGAGTAGGTGACTTTCAAGATATTTAAAAAGATAAATTGATGTTGGTTTGCTAGACAGGCATGGGGAAAAGGTATCAGAAGCATTACAAGTAGAAAAAAATGTTGAGCAAAGATATGTATGATGGTGGCCTGGGACAGCATTATGAATGACAGAGATGTGAAATGTGAGAAATTTACTGTGACGGGGACAAAACCAGGCAGAAATTTGATGAGAGAAAAATGACCAGAAAATCTGTATGGCATGCTAAGGAGTTTGAACTTTATCTCTACGTCGATGGAGTTCTGTTAGAAGGTTTTAAACCCAAAAGTGATTTAAAGAGAACTATATTTTTGTTGTTGTCAAGGAAGATCTCAGTTGCTGATTTTGTTCACACATGTTTGACAAGGTTAAGATCAGAGTAGACAAAGTGTTTTAAGGGAGAGGGAACAGTGGGAGAATGCAGGGGAAACTGGAGATCAGAAAAAGCTTGGTTCACAGGGAAAAAAAAAACATTCGGAGCAGAGACCACATCTGGAGTCCCACGGAAAGCCGAATAGGGCCAAGCTGCAGTAGGGGGCACAGAGAGAATGGACGACACCTGAGAACTTAGAGAAAAGATGGTCAGCACATAGGCACTGGCTGGCTGTGTGGGTAAGGGAAGGGGCCCAGTGACTCCCAGTTTAGCTTGGGCCACTGGGTGGACAGATGTGCCACTTATGACAATAAGAGATAGTAAAAGAAGCAGACTTGGGGGGAGGCTTGATCAGTGAAGTTTTGTACATTTTGTTTGGAGGTGCTTATGGAACAGCAGGTTGACATGGCTGGAGGACAGTGTGCAATTTCAGAGTGAAGTTTTAAATAGAAATTAAAACATTGGCATCAGCAGCAAATAAACTAGTTGAAGTCCAGGGAATGAATGAGATTGCTTGGAGTAATCTCGTTCAATGAGTTGTGAGACAAAAACAGTACCAAAAATGAAGCCCTGAGGTGGAGGGAGGGTGTCAACAGTTAAGAAACGGGTGGGAGAAGAGGAGCCGCAGAAGGATGTTCTGGATTTTCACGTTTCTGATTAGGAAGGAGAGATATAAAGTAGTGAGAAGCTCGAGAGATTCAAAACCAAAGTGAAGGCTAAACGGATTTAAAGCTTACAAATCAACAAAGAGGGGGAGATTGAAAAATACAGAGGTAAATACTGTATCTGAAAAGAGAAAATGTAATTGGATGAAGAAGAGGTAAATGGGGTGATCTCACACTGGAGGGCGGATGGCTGGTCCTTCCTATGAAACTGGAGGAAAGGGAGTAAATTGGGGACAGGGTAGTGAGGGTTCCAGAATTAATTATAGATTCAAGGATGGGAATTCTCATCTCTGTTAACTTTGATTTTCTTAATAAAGTTAGAGGCATGTTTGTTCTGGAAGGGGGAACTGATGGTGGGAAAGGAATAAGAAAGTTGATAGATGGGTAGAACAGAAACTTTGGAAACTGAGATAAGAACTTGACAATGGATAAGCATAATAATGAGGGGATTCAAGGGAGACCTGTGCATCTCCCAAATTCCTTCAGAGAAAACATTTTTCAGAAAAAAGACAGAAATTTCCAAAAGTACATAAAATTGACTAGTGAAACAAAAATCATACTTAATTTTAATAGAGTATAAAAATCCACAAAGTTTTTATATCGAAATAAAAAAATCAAAGCCAAGCCAACTAAACATTAGGATACGTTGGGGCTGAAATCATTAGTATCCAAAGATCAAAGATGAGAGAAACAGTAGCGTGAACTGTGGATAAAAAAAATCAGTGTTATGGTGCTCCCCTAACCAACAAACAAATGAACACTGTTCCAAGCCCAAGTAAGTATATTACACTGCAATGCTGGTAGCAAGAGAGGCTTGAAGATCATAACTTCGAGGTGACACAGATTTTAACAGTGTGAGAGTGCTTAGCAGCTCAGCCGTAAGAGTGGTGTCAGATGGTAGATGGCCAGTCTAACCCAAAGCAGAGGGTTTTTGTGCCTTATGTAGCAGAAGGGCAGAGCGGAGGGTCCTTCCCCGGAGAAGCAGCTGAGTACTAAGTGGAAGGCCAGTGTCCAATTAAGAAGAGCATTGGATTAAATCATCAGCCACTTTTCCCTGGTAAAACAGACAATGGTCTGGTCAGTCTAATCAAGACTAAAGGATGTAAATTAAACATCAACCATCAATTTAAAAAAAAAACTTTTTGCAATCTAGTGATTGAAATATACTACCTTGATATAACTTAAAATTTCTCTCTGAAGCCAACAGTCAATATATTAATAGCAGAAACATTCTTATTTAAAAAAGAGTAAGATAAAGGTGATATCATAGTTATTCATTTTACACTATTCTAAAGTTATAGCCAATGAAAAAAGGAAGACAACTAAAAAATATAGTTATTGGAGAAGAAAGAAAATTATCAGACAATATGATTGTCCAAAATAACTCATGAGAACACATTAAAAATTATTTGAGCTAGTTAGAGAGGTTAGAAAGCTGGTCAGTTACAAAATTAATATATAAAAACTTTATGCCAGAAATTATCAATTAAAAGCATAATGAAGAAAAGTTCTGTCCACCAGAACAACATAATTTAAAATATCTAGGAATAAGTAAAAGTTCTACAGAAGCTGCATGCAAAACATTTGGAAAATTTTACTGAAGAACATTAAAAAAATTAAGATGATGCTATATTCATGAATGGTAAGATATGACGTATAAAAATATTGAGAGTCCCCAAATAGATATATTAATTTAATGTGATCTATATACAGATCCCCAATTGCTTTATGAAAGTAGTTAAAATTATTACAACTTTACCAATACAGATGAGCTAATTCTCTTTAAGAGCCAAGTAAAAAACTTGCACCACCAGAAAGCTAAAAATTATTATAAATGTACACTTAGATATTCGTAGTTAGATACAGAACCAGAAATAGACTCTATTTATAATCAAGGACTCACACTATGATAAATTGGTGGATGAAGGACTGATAGAGAGCCAGGACATGTGGTTAACTATTAAAGTCTCACCCTCTGCCTGGATTCGCCCGGCTCCACCTTCAGCCTTGGACCACTGTCTCTCTTCTCCTGATAGCCGTGCTTCCCCCGCCTCCAGGAGCCGCCACAGCTTCAGCACCCAGGTCTGACCAGCCACGTGCACGTGGCCTAGACTTCCTTCACACCTGCCTGGAATGTTTGGGAGACACAACTCAGAAGCACAAGCCTTGACCGTTAAGAGAGCGAAGACAGAGAGTTGACAGATCAGTTCCTCGCTCCTCGTCCCCCGTCTGCTCCACTGGCCTTGTGCATTGGCTTGGTTTGTCACCCTCTCCGCTGACTTCCTGCACGACTCACAATGGCGGCGTTTTCCTGCCAAGCTATGGCCAGCCCAGTGATGATGCACAACTTTGATTTTCATCCTCTTGCCCTTCCTTGTTTTCCCTTTGTCCTCACTCTCGATACCCGGGGATCCCTCTCCCCCAAACCTCAACAGGTAAGCTTTTCCTTGGGCTCCGCTTTGCAAAGAACTGGAGCTCACACTCATTATTGCTTCACACTCCATACTAAACCACATCATAGATGGATTAGAGCATTGAAAAGTAAAAACGATGCATAAAAGATGAAAAAATATTAGTTTTATCTGTCTGTAAACATGTATGGTTTTTCTTTTTATTTTTGCTACTAGCCTTGGGTTATTACTACTGCTTCTGTTATCCCCTACGCCCTTCCCTTAGCATTGTAAGTAGCCCTTCCAGATTTATCTGACGTGTATGGTATTGAGGTGCAGATAGTCTTCCCAACCCAAGAACTGGTTAGATTTGACTGTACAAATCTTGTACTGCTGAAGGTTAGAAATATCACAATCAAAATTAAATAAAATATAACAAACAAGAAAATATTTACAATGCCTTTGGCAGGTATAGGTTAACATGCTATATCTGTTAACATACTATATAGGCTAACACACTAATAAACTGGTAGGGGTTAATATATAAAAAGCACTTATATTCAATAAAAATAAAATCTTGTTAGACGAATATAGACTAAGCAATTGAACAATCCACAAAGAAAAAATGCAGATGATCAAAGCACATATGAAATAAAATTTCAGTCGTACTAAAGTCAAGATAATACAAATGAAAACAACAATAATTTACTATTTCCTCCTGAACAGATTTACTAAGATTAACTGCAAAGGCAATTCTTCAAATTGGGGAGGGTGCAATTATGCATTTACAAACAACTGGGAGGTCTGTCATCTGGCACATTCTTCCTGGCAATATGTAGCAAGAGCTTTAAAACATTTTTTTATCCTTTAAACTAATAAATCTGCATATAAAAATTATCCTAAGGATGGCCAAGATGGAGGCATAGGTAGATACACTGTGCTTCCTTGCATAACCAAAAGAAGGACACAACAAATTTTAAAACAAAAAATAACCAGAACTGCTAGAAAATCCAACTGTGTGGAAGTCCAACAACCAAGGCATTCAAGGAAAAACATTCATTCAGACCAGTAGGAGGGGTGGAGATGGGCAGCCGGGTGGAGAGGACTCACGGCACTGCGGTGGCTGGAGGATCAGGCAGTCGCACATTTGCATGCAAATAAACTGGGAAGAACAACTGGAGAGAAAGACAGACTGCACAACCCAGGGTTCCAGCATGGGAAAATAAAGCCTCAAAACTTCTGACTGAAAAAATCTGTGGGGGTTGAGGCAGTGGGAGAAACTCCCAGATTCGCAAGAGAGTTCATTGGAGAGATCCACAGGGTTCTAGAACATACACAAACCCACCCACCCGAGAATCAGCACCACAAGGGCACAGTTTGCTTGTGGGTAGTGGGGAAAGTGACTGAAAGCCGGCAGAGAGCTGAGAAAGTGGCATTGCTCCCTCTGGGACCCTCCCCCCACATACAGCACCACAATGAAGCCACATGAGTTGCCTCACCCTGGTGAATACCTAAGGCTCCACACCTTACTTTGTAACAGGCACGCTGAGACAAAAAAAAAAAAAAAAAAAAAAAAGGCCCAAATGAAAGAACCGATCAAAGCTCCAGGAAAAAACACAACTAACTGATGAAGAGACAGCCAACCTATCAGATGCACAGTTCAAAACACTGGTAATCAGGATGCTCACAGATTTGATTGAGTACAGTCACAAAATAGAGGAAAAAGTGAAAACTATGAAAAGTGAAATAAAGGAAAATGTACAGGGAACCAACAGTGACAGGAAGGAAACCAGGACTCAAATCAATAGTTTGGAGCAGACAGAAGAAATAAACATTCAACTGGAACAGAATGAAGAAACAAGAATTCAAAAAAAAATGAGGAGAGATTTAGAAACCTCCAGCACAACTTTAAACATTCCAACATCCAAATCATAGGGGTGCCAAAAGGAGAAGAGGGAGAGCAAGAAATTGAAAACTTACCTGAAAAAATAATGAAGGAGAACATCCCCAATCTGGCAAAGGAAATAGACTTTCAGAAAGTCCAGGAAGTTCAGACTCCCAAAGAAGTTGGACCTAAGGAAGCGCACGCCAAGGCACATCATAATTGCATTACCCAAGATTAAAGAGAAGGAGAGAATCTTAAAAGCTGCAAGAGAAAAGGAGACAGTTACCTACAAAGGAGTTCCCATAAGACTATCAGCTGATTTCTCCAAAGAAATCTTGCAGGCAAGAAGGGGCTGAAAAGAAGTCTTCAAAGTCATGAAAGGCAAGGACCTACATGCAAGATTACTCTATTCAGCAAACCTATCATTTAGATTACAAGGGCAGATAAAGTGCTTCCCAGATAAGGTCAAGTTAAAGGAGTTCATCATCACTAACCCCTTATTATATGAAATGTTAAAGGCATTTTCTAAGAAAAGGAAGATAAAAAAATATGAACAGTAAAATGACAACAAACTCACAACTATCAACTGAATCTAAAAAAACAAAAGTAAAAACAAACTAAGCAAACAACTATAACAGGAACAGAACCACAGAAATGGAGATCACATGGAGGGTTATCAGCAGGGAGGTGGAGGAGTGAATGGGGGAAAAGGTACAGGGAATAAGCAGCATAAATGGTAGGTAGAAAATAGACAAAGAAAGGTTAAGAATAGTATAGGAAATTAGAAGTCAAAGAACTTACATGTATGACCCATGGACATGAACAAAGTGGGGGTAATGGGGATGGAAGGGTGTATGCAGTGTGGACAGGAATAAAGAGGGGGAAAATGGGACAATTGTAACAGCACAATCAATAAAATATATTTTAAAAATTATCTTAAGGAATTATTCAGACACCATCCAAGACTTACGTCAAAAGACATTCAAAGCAACATTGTTTATAATAATAACTTGAAAAAAGATAAATACCAAACAAAGGGAATAAATAAATAGATTTTTGCATATTAATGAGATGGGATTCTCTGTAGCTATTTTATATTATGGTTTTGAAAATATAAAAAGTTGTGGGAAAATGTTCTTGACATATACTGGAATATAAAAAAATGCTCATAAATTGTTTTGTAATAAAAATAAACAAAACCAAAGGACTCACACAATATATGCAACTCTCTTCCATCCTTTCACATCTCCTCCAAGACAAAAATAACTAAACTTATCAAGAGCTGGAAGCACAAACATTAAAAAATTAATGATAAGTCACTTGGTGGTTTAGTTCTCAAATAACTTTTACTAACTTCATAATCATAAAATATTACTTTAACCTGATTTTTCACCATAGACCTAAATGTAAAAGATGTGACTATAAAAATTCTCACATGAAAATAGGATAAATCTTTAGTACCTTAAGGCAGGCAAAGATTTCTTAAGACACAAAAAGCTCAAACTATTTTATGCTTTTAAGAAAAAAATGTAAAAACTGGACTTTATCAAAATTTAAAACTTTTGTCTCAAACATACCATTAAGAAATGAAAAGAGAGGCCATATAAAACACTTGGAATGCATGTATTTAGCAAAGAAACTGTGTGTAGAATATATGAAGAACCCTTCAAACTCAATAAGAAAACAACCTGATTTTTAAAATAGGCAAAAGATTTGGACACACACTTTACAAAAGGAGCTCTGCCAATGGCCAATAAGCAAGCACAAGAAAAGATGGTCGACGTCATTAGTTATCAGGGAAATGCAAGTTAAAGCCACAATGAGATACCACTATATACTTAACTAAGGTGGTTAAAATTCAAACTATTGATAATACTAAATGTTGACAGGGCTGTGGAAAAACCAGAACTCTCATGTATCACTGGGGGAATTCAAATGGTGCCACCACTTTGGAAACTGTGAGTTTCTTAGAACACACCAACATTGATGGATCTCAAAGTGATTATGCTAAGTGATAGAACTAGAAAATAAAAAAGCACATATTGTGTGATTGCATTTAAATAAAATGCAAACTAGTGTCTAGAGGCAGAAAGCAGATCGGTTGTTGCCTGCGGTCCAGAGCAGAGGGAGGGATGGCAGATCAAGGGACACAGGTAATTTGGGCTTATGGGTTTATGAAAACATTCTCTATCTTGATAGTGCTGGTAGTTTCACGGATACATATATTTGTCATGGATACATAAAACTTATTTAATTATATACTTTAAATGGATATAATTAATATCATGTAAATTGTGCATCAATAAAGTTAATAAAAATTATTTTCTTCCTCTGTTTCTTGCTGGAGAGATCTACCCAGTCCTGATAACTCCTATGTTTATTGTCTGTTCTTGTACTTAACAGTTTATTATCACTATAGACTTAGGGACACAACTACAATTGCTTCTCTGTGTGTGAAAGAGAGAGGAGAGAGAGAACAATGAGAAAGAATTAACTGAAAATTCCAAAATGCTGGAGAAAGTTCCAGAGGCATGGATTCCAGAATCCAGGTGGACATATGGAATCTGGAGAGGAGTAAGGACAGAACATTGGGAAATTGGAAGTGGACACATGAGAGTCTGAGTAGTCATGCCTAATTTCCTCAAATGTTCTGCAAATATAACTGAGGAGAATGGGGTGTACCTAGGACTCAATAAGAGACCCAAATAATTGGATCCAAATAAAGGATCCAATTAACACAGGGGAGCAGTGGGGAGGAGCAGGAAATTCCGGACCAGGAGAAACCCTCTCAGTGCTCTCAATGGGTTCTCAGACCTCACCTTCCCCGTGATGGATGGGACTGATGGGCACACTGCTGGCGCTGGTCACTGAGTACCACCCCCACCTCAGTTCCTCATCCAAACCTCACAGATGTTTGGCAACTGTCTAGAATTTCAACATGGAGAAACTAGGAAACGGAGGTGCTCAGGCCCTGATTATTGAGAGATCTGTGCCTGGTTTTCATAAGCATCAGTGAATCTGACCTCTCTCCAGCTGATGGAGGCATGACACTCCAGATGTAGATCCCTCTCCAAGAAGCAACATCCACAGCCTTCCCTCGCTAAAAGGATTCTACCATTTTGCATATCATCTATCCATTAAAGATCCTTTACTTTCCGCCCGCATGGGGAAAATGTGATCCTGCGAAGGAGAATCCTCTGTGCCTACTAAGTGGGTTGTGATGTTGGAACTGTGGCTGAGAAGATCTATGCCAAGTAAATTTTATTATAATACCCTTGGTTTGTGTCATCAGTCTTAGGTAACTGCACTGCAGCAGACGCGACTCTCTTCCAGAGGCAGGCTGTTAGAATGCATGACGTAACGATGCCGTGATTGTGCTGACCTAGGCCTCCCTGCAGGGTCAGGAGGTACACACTCACTGGCTCCTGTACCTGCTGTAAAATGATACGTCAGCACAGCATTTGGGGGTGAGGCATCAACTTTGAAATATATTGTCAAAAATAACATCCAGTGAAAACAAACACTTGGCTCCTTGGACCCCCTATAAACAGGGCAATGAGTAGATTATAAATGGGGTACACTTCGGTGATTTTATTTTGGGATTTTAGGGTTTTAAATTATTATATGAGTGTTGAAGCCACAGAAAGCTTCCTTTTCTCACCTTAGTTTTACTTCTATTTTCCCAAACTAGGTAGATGATATTGCTAAATGATTCATTCCGTGTATCAGTAACTGACCTCTCTATGAGATTAGCTGTGCATTTCATTAACTTCATTGTGGGTTTAGCAAAGAGGAGCACACTGGCTATTTATTTATTCATTTTGGTCATGGCAGTGGAAGAACTAAAAAGAAAATATGGCTTCTGGAAAGAATAATTATAGCAAGCTAATTAATTAAAGTCTGTTTATGTTTTTATTTCCAAGTCATGTATTGGTTTCAACTAAAATATTCTTTTATTCAAGATACTAGGGCCCACACAGGGGTAGAGAAGCAATCAGGTATAGACACAATTTGTTCGGAGGAAGTGTGGGGTCCTACAGAGTTGGCTCTGCGCTATCCTTTTTAATTTCTCCCTAGCTAAGAATAAGATTAAAAGTTCCAAAATACTAGGGATTACCAGGTGGAGAGAAAGGGCCCCTAGAAGCATAGGATCCAGAACACACAAGGAGAAACTGGGCTAGGAACGCTGTCCTGAGGGTTGTTCGTGCATTACATTTAATCCTCACAACAACTCCATAAAGTAGGTATTATTATGGTCCCTATTTTTCAGATGAGAAAACTGAGGCACAGAGGGATGAACTAATACATGCATATTCACGGAGCTAGTAAGTGAGGGAACAAGGACTTTCACACCTATCATATAGGCTTGAATTCTTGTAGGTATATTATATTTATATAATATGTTATATCAAAAGTAACTGGTATGGCATCCTTTATATAACAGATCTTTAATAGGTGCCAAAAACATTAGATAGCATTATTTTTTGGGATTTCATAGTAAGCTATTGTCTATAGATGTTAAGGTCTCAAATCAAGAGCAAATAATAACACAAACACAGGGTAAGCAGGAAACTATCAGATGTGCTTTCTGTTCTTTCCTGCTGTAGTCAGTGGGGTTGGTACAGGACTCTTCTCTGCAAACCCAAGTTACTTCCACGTGTGGTGGTGAGGGCCATGCTGGTGAGGTGCGCAGGGAGAGGAGACAGCTGTCATCAATCAAGTTGAGATAGAACCTTCGTTCTTTGGTTTGCCCTCACAATTTAAAAACAACCGGTGAAATCAATAATTTGGAGAAGTGTCGAGATTCAAACTTGTTAGAAAAAAACAGCCACATCACTTGTCTGATGGCTTCCAATCAATGCTTGCAATATTAAGAAAGGAACTGGTCATGATTTTCTTGTAGATCCTAACTAAGGTCCCAGCTATTTTGTTAAAGGGATTTAATATTAAGGACCAACTCTAAGGCTTGGCCCATTCATTTTCTGGTTTTAGGAAGAAGAGTGGGATGGTAGCAGGTGGTGTTATGTGAAGGTGGGTAAGAGGCTCACCTGACCTCATAGTTTTTCCTTTCTTCAAGGTGCATCTTGCTGGGCTAATCTCTAAAGAATGATACCTAGTGTATATTTGCTTAGAATGCCTAGTAAATTTATGTCCTTCTTCCATTCACATAATATTGAGAAATGTTTTAGCCATTTTCTTATTTGAATTTGATACCTCATATACCATTGTCACATCAAGAAATTCTGAGGTATTAAGTGGATGACAATTTTTTTCTTTTTAACATTTTTGTCTTTTGCTTGTAACTTTAGAAAGACCATATCAGGGCTTACATAGTTAATAAAAGCAAACTAAAGCAAATAATCACCTTGTAGTACTTCTTGCAGCATATTCTAATTTTTTAATGGAGAAAATGCATTCTTAAATTAAATATGCATAATAAGAAATCCTAATAATAAGAATAAAGTGGAATATGTGAGAATGAATCTAGTGTTATAAGCAAAATGCATTTGATTTGCTAAGGATAAAAGCTGGCTCGAATCAGTAAGAATCAGTACAAAAAAAGGAAAAGCCTCATAATGTTCATAAATTATCCATAATTGTATGGATTTTAAATATAAAAGTTGGCAGTGGAAAAAGCTAAAAGCCATTAGGAGAGATACTATTGTGCAATGCACTAGGAACAGCAAGTCACAATCTTATGAAAAAAATCCCTAGCTAGAGTTTTCTAAAATTTTGATAACCATACTTGAGACTTATCTTGATGTTTACTACAATGCACACGTTGTTCAGCATGCCATGGCCTAATGCATATATGAATCATCTTTGAAAAGAGCTACTAATTAGCATGAATAGTCTTCTTCCATGAAGGTCGTTTATTGCAAAGTTCTTCCCCGCCCCGCCTTCTTTTCCGAGCTGAATATTGCTAAAGGAGTCCTCAACAACAGCCATTAGTTTAAGAGACTAGTCTGCTTTCTCCCTGACACTGGGTCATAGTTTTAAGAGTGTTTTTCTCCTGCCAAGAAGCCATAAAAATAATATTTAAAAGCGAGAGAGAAGAGAAAATAGCTTTCTCTTATTGAGCAGTCTGTCCACTTGTTGTATTTATTCTGTCATCAATTTCTTCTTTCTCTCATCAATGTCTTGGGATAGTATTTAAGAATTATTTAGCTGAATTGTTAGACTTTATTTCAAATGGAAACGATCAGGAGTTTTTCATTGAAAACTGGGTTGGCCAATACTTTTCTGGAGTTCATCAAGATGGTCCCTGAAATGTTTTCCAGATAAGTACAACAGCAACTCATGGTCTCAGACTTTTAGAGACAGGGAAGTCTAAGATCAAGATCCAGCAGGGCTCAGTTTCTGGTGAGGGCTTTCCTCCTGGCTTGCAGAAGGGGGTCTTTTTTTCTGTGTCCTCACATGGCCTTTTGAGTGCATGTGTGCTGAAGAAGAGACCCCATCCTTATGGTCTCATTCTACCTTAATTACCTCCTAAAGGCCCAGTCTTCAGAGACAGCCAGTGACACTATGGGGCTAGGGCTGCCACACATGAGTGCCGGGTGGGCGGCAGCGTTATAGTTCAGTCCATAGCAACCAGATTCTCTGTTTCATATTCAAGATATTTCTCTACTGGGTGTTCTCCTGGAGACTGCAATGTTGTAGGGGGTACCAGGCAAGTGTACAAGTGTCTGTAACATGAGGAAAAATGTGGTCAAGGCTAAAAGCAAGGGTCTACAGAACTGCAAGGGATGGAACAGTCCCATCCAGCTGACAGATCGGGAGAGCCCCCTGAAGAATCCCTTGCCTTGGGCATTGAAGTGGGTTGGATCCGGGGGACTGGCAGGGTGGAGAGAGGATCTGCAGTGGAAAGACTGGCTTAAGAAAAGCAGTGAGGGAAGACCATGGGGATGAAATGGTCGGGGCCGGGGGGCGCTGGGCTAGGCTGTCTGGAGCTCTCTGACGTGCAGCAGCGATTGTGCCCAGGAGACAGAACAGAGGGATGGCCACTCTGCCGGGCTTGTTGGGAAGGCATTGGTGAGGCGCTGGAAACTTCCAGGGAGATACTGGTTATTTTACAAACCTTTCACTGCTACTGAACACACTGCCTCAAAACATGTTTACTGGAAAAGTCTGGTTTTATCATTAGAAAACTGATCCTTCAAAATTGGACTGTTCCCTCTCCAAATGGAATCTTGCCCTGATACAGAAACAGGTCCATGAGGGGTAGACCAGGTGGGGGCTGGGGAGGCATGGGGGTTGGGACAGGGAAGGAAGTGCAGAGGCTGTGAATGAAGGCGGTTCTGCAAATGAAGAGCAACAAGGATGTGGCAGTGGTGTCTTCCTGTTTGGGAAGTTTAATTCTTCATGGTTTGCTTGGTTGTCAGAATGCTTCACGTTTTTATTTGTGAACATACATGGTGATCATCCTTAAGACAAAAAATCTGATGGCAGGTCCCCGGATGCTCTTGTTCAGAGCAGATGTTGCGATCAGAGTGGGGCTTTCAATGCTCACCTGTGAGATGTTGTAAATTGCACTGAGAAGTACCTCTCGCCTACACTCTCCGTGTCTCGCATACAATTTATTAAGGGAGTGTTGGAGGAAAGAAGTTGAAATAGATACACTTAACAGATTTAAAGTTCCCTAAGATAGAGCCAATATCGGCATTAATGCAATTACCCACAGTTCATGTGACAGTCAAAATATACAAACTCAACAGGGGAATCAGAGAAGGATGCACACACTTGGTTCATCAACATGGAACAGCTATGTGGACATAGCATGTTCAGAAAAATTGAAACATTTCTTTTGGTTGGGGGACCATAGAAGGGTGACAGAAGCGGAGGGAGGCAGCCCAAAGCCAATGTCTTCACTTAAAAAATAGTAGGGCTTTACGGATTATGGATTCTGAGCTGAGAAAAGACATTTTTCCCTTAGTTGAAAGTGAACTATTTTTGTCGCACTTCTCTTGGAGGCGGGACCTTCTCTCCAGCATCCCTGACGTGGGGCCATCTCGGTTCCCCTTGAACTCTTCCGCAGGCTGAAGTTTGTCCATTCCAACTTGTTGTCTGGGCTCTGTTGGACACAACCTAAGTCTGCACGGCAGGGTGAAATTGGATGAACAGCCACGCTGACTCCAGGGACAGTTCTTTATGCAAACATCTGTTTCTTGAATTTGGCCATGGTAGGCCTAGGGGAGAGGGAATTTCGATCGATGAACTAAGATCAAGAAAGTGCTGCCTCCTTCTCTTTTTTTTTCTGTCTCAGAGAGTATAAAGCCTGTCTCCTTCCAGCATCACTGAGGAAGGAAGCCCTGCCCAAGCCTCCCCGGATACTGGGTTTATGCCCAATTCTAGTTTAGCTGAGATCACATTTGATGGTTTGCTGGACTACAAATGTAACCTGCTTTGAAAGAAACTCCACACAAGCATATAAAAATGTTAACTTAGAGCAGAGATGTGTAGAACAATCAACAAACATTTTTTAAGCACTTCCCATGGGCGCAGCACTGGGCAGCACACTAATGTGTGTGCAGAAGTGTGCAGGAAACAATTCTTGCGCGTAAGTAGCTTCAAGTTTTAGTAGGACATTGAAGTGATAAAGAACAATAAAAGGCCACCTGTGACTTGGTCCTGAGTTGAGGGGGGAAATGTTAGTAGTTGTCGTTGTTTGTAACAGGAGAAGACAGAGTGGGTTGCTGAGCTGGAGAAGGCTTTCAAAGGCAAGTTTGAATTAGGGGGCATCCAAGGTGCTGAGAAGGGCTGAGCAGGCTCGGAGCCTCAGCAGGGGCAGTTCCACGGGGGCATATTGTGCACACCAGCAACCACACTTAGTGTGTCAATTGATCAGAGCTAATTGTATGGGGTGTCTTCTCAAGACTTGTCCCCTTGATCAGAGCTAATTGTATGGGGTGTCGTTACCCCCATTTACCAAAGAGGAGATGAGACTTGGTAACAGGCAAGTAACCACCACAATAACGATAACAGCTAATAATCACTTAGCACTATGTTCTAGGAACTGTTCTGAGCACTTTGCATATTTTAAATTATTTAAGCCCTCTCACAGTCCTACCAGCTAGGCACTGTTCTTATACCCCTTTTAGGCACGAGGAGTCTGAAGCACAGAGAGGTTAAGTGACTAGGCCAAGGTTACCAGGCAGTAAGTGGCTGACCTGGGATGAAGCCCAAACCCCCCTAGTTTCAAAGCCCACACTCTAAGATACTGAATGTATGAGAAGATTGGAAATGTGGTGAATGAAATAACATTGACCTTGCAGGAAGGAGGAGGTCTCACGGTGAGGAAGGGTGTGCATGAGAGAGGTGAGGCAGGGTAGACAGGCATTATTCTCATTCTCAAACAATTCTTTGTTTTAACTTATGAGAGCCCATGATACATTTGGAATGAGAGTGTAAACATTAAAATTCAGGGTAAGCAAACCATTTCAGGACACAACCACCACGACATAAAATATGCCGCAAGCCCTTTCAGTCCAGATGGAAACTCACCGGCATATTGGTCTCAAGACTTCTCAGCAATTCCAGCCTGATCCCAGGCCAGGGCCGCAGGAGAGGAAAAATACAAAAGCAGATCAATGCCTCCCCACCTCTGTGAGTCTTCTCTCTAGAATTACCTGTTTTTAGTTTTAAAACCTTCCTTAGGTGTCTGTATTTACCTCCTCAACAGGCTTGGATCCCTGCATTCAGTGAAGATGTACGATTATGTGGGTCATCTTTGCATCTTTTGGTAGAACAACCAACCAACCTAATTAGAAAAAATACATGACATCAGGTTGGTACTCAGAACAGTCTATGTGAGGAGAGAAAGTGATGTGATCAGAGCAGATTGAGGCTAGTTTTTCTTTATCAAAATGCTTTCCTCTTACAGACACCGTATTACTAAAATTTCATTAGCAATGATTCGCTTCTTTGGGTTTCTTTCCATGAGCAAGCCAACAAATTTTTCAATAGAAAAAAATATCTAATTCAGTGCTTTTAAATGCAAAGTCTTAAACAGGAGAATTTATTTTTCTCAAATGAATTCCAAATTATAATCTCAAGATGTAAAATAAAAGATGAGCTAGTCTGAAGAAATCAGGTGCCAGTAGGGCAGGGGGAGTTCTTCCTGCTGACTTAGCCTTTTCGTTGTTCTCCATACACAGCCCTTGAAGCACCACACAGAAATGTCTGGGCTAATATGAAATCTTCCCTGCATCTCAGGATGCAAGTAACAGAATACCTGACTAACTACTGGCTTAAACAAGTAAGATTTCATTTTTCTCGTAGTAGAAGTCTGGTGTGCTGCCAGTGTTGGTTCAATGACTCAGAGACCTATGAACCAATGTCTTTGTGATTTTCCTGCTTTTTGCCTCATGATCTAAAGAAGGCTGCTTCAGCTCCAGACATCACATTTTTGGTCAGGGCAAGCAGAAAATGGAAGGGTAGTGCCAACCATATCTATTCCCTAAAATCAAGACTATAAAAGCTTTCCTGGAAACTTCCAGAAGGCATCTGTCTAGGTTTTGTGGGCCTGAAGTATGTCACACAGTCACCCCAAGCTGCAAAGCTACATTGCCACTCCAAAGGATATTGGGGTTCTTTCTTTCCTCAGAAAGAATATAGGTACGGCTATTGAAGAGATAACTGTGAGAGCCATAGCCTCGCTATTCTCTTCATGTGCTTCATGAAGGAACATTTTACATTTTAAAGTTGTCCATAGATGTTCCATAAAAATTAACTTATGCCGGGGAACTAGTGACTTCCCTTTTGATGGGAGCCAGAGGGTATAGGTTCCTGTGGGCCGCTGATGGAGAAAGGACGCAGAAAGGGGACAAAGGTGTAAAGAAAATGATAGGGAAGCAATAAAGATAGATCACTGGCAACTCCTGGGGCACTCCATGCAATTTCTACTGAGTATAATTTGTCTAGTGGTATACCAGATACTCTGAGATAATAAGCCTAATATGATGAAGCTTCTTAAAAAATAGCATTTTGTCTCAAGTGTAAATAAGTAGTGTGACTTGTTTCACCAAATACATTTGCCTGATTATCCGATTGTTGAGGCAAAGCTGAACGTGTTAGATATGTGGTGGAACTGAGGTGAAAGTTGACTCAGTGAAACACGTTTAAACACACACACACGCACGCACGCGCGCACGCGCAGGGCTGTGAAGATGAAAACCAGTGCAGGGGTCTGCTCTGTGAAAGCCTTTCTGCTGAAAAGCGAATGTTGCTCTCACGCCTCTCCTCCCTGTTAAACAAATAACCAGGGGACTGCGTATCATATCTGCTGTTGGTATAATTATAAAACATTTTCAGTGGAGAGCGTGAATGAACAGGGACTTGTCCTGAAAAACAGAACAAAAAGAAATTATTAATCATGTTTTCTTTTGTCTACTTACTGTTTTGCTTCTGAAAGGAGTATTAGTCCACTAAGAGCTGCATAATTAGGAGATATGCCAGATGGGTAATCAATGTGATTTTAAATTTTTATAGAGAGTAGAGATGTCGCTGGGTTTATTTTATTTTTTTTAGAAAGTACTTTAGTTCTGTGCACTTTGAAACAAATACCTTGCATTAGAAGGTTACTGTCTTCCATGCAATGATGTTGAGTGTGTTCTAAATCCCCCCTCTGCTGTTTAAAACAACTGGCCTGGTGGATCAGAAGAGGCAAGGGTCCTACCACAGGGACGGGAAAAGCTCACCCAGAGATGGGAGCCCATGCTCCCTGCGAGGAATGGTTGAGAGCTTTATTTAATTACAATCCTCATTATATTTGAAAAAGCATAAATTCCACTTCTCTTCCCTTGTTGCCCAATCAGTTGAGGTGTATTCATTCCCTCCATTCTTGGGCTAGAAGGAAATCTAAAAGAAGGGCTTTCTCACATTTAAATCTCGTGTTTAAGCAAAGTGAGTGGGATCTGCCACCAAATGGCTGCTGCTGGGCCAATAAGATGGACTTGGAAATGAGACCACCTTAGAGAGAGGACAAGGAAGGAGAAGAGACACTCCCCCTACCCCCCACACACACAACGGCAGTGCTTTTAAAACTCTGAGTCTTATATAATTCCTGTTCCTATACAGGGGTCATGGACCAAAAAAGTTTGAAAAATAGGGCTGCAGGGTTAAATGTTAGCTTATGACCTCAGCTGGAAAGAGAAGTGGGGGACAGGGGGGAACAGTGGGGTACGTCGAGTCTCTGGACTCCTCATGTCCTTGGAAATACACGCCACGCACCATAGCGAGTAACACTTCTAACTGTGGGCTGGTGTCTTCATTATATTTTCATAGATATTCTTCCACATGACATTGAGAAAATTTTTACCAGTTACTCACCCCCCAAAAATGGAATTTGAGGTTGCATTATACTGATAAAATAATCTGGGGAAGAAAATTGGCATCTCAACTTTGTTGAATCTGCCAATCCAAGTGTTTGAGGTGGGGGCCGTCTACAATGAATTCTAGTCTTTTTTCTATATCCCTTAGCTCTGTTTATACCATTTAAAAAAAAAAAAAGCTTTGTATTTTTTACTTTTTTGTTGACTTGTACATGTCTAGTGTGTTTGGGTTCTGTTATTCTATTTGCTTCTGCATTCTTGCTTGTTTGACCCTAAGTTGTTAACCACGTTTCCATATAAATTAACCTTATGTTTATAGAGGCCCCAGAATCTCCTCTGAAACAGAGAATTTGTATCTGAATGAGTGTGGAAATCTTAGCGCCCAGAGATGGAGGGTAGGGGATAGAATGCAGGCAAAGAGACGATCATCTAAATAGCGTGGCGGGCCATTACCTCGGGACCTCATCAGTGGTTGAGTCTATTAGAAGTCAAGCAAATGTTAGTCCAGCAAATGAAGAAATTTGAGCAGGGTTTGAGTAGGAATCATCTGAAATGATTTTCATTTCCCTGGGAGGGAGAAGGAAGGTATAACACCTGGCTCACTGGAGACTGTACAGGAACTCGGCGCTCTGGGTACCAACGGCTATCACTGGGGTGCAATTTTCTGGCCTGGCCCACAGGTATCACATCTTGAAGCTCATTTCAAGACCAATGCCATGAAGATGTGATTACATAAGCAGTGTCTTGAGTTGCCAATTAAGCATTAAGTGTTTGGTGGGAGAGTGGGGACTAGCCATGACTCCATCACAGAGGGGAAAAGTGGGCATGACATGGCTGTTCCGGGCCACAATCTCCCCTCTGGGGTTCTGTGAATCTAACACACAGCTCCAGCCTGTGTCGTGTAGTCTCTCCCGTTCTCCTCAGGTCCCCCCTGAAGCTTGTCTGAAGACGGCCGGAGAGATATTCCAGCCCCCTTCCCTACTCTTACATCCCTCATTACCTGTCTGCCAAGCAGTAGCCAGGGCAGGTGTTCACAGGAAGGGGAGGTCTATGAGAAGACCTGACTTTGTGGTGGCCTCCACCTTGTCATTGCAGGCTAGGTCGCTGGGCCTAATTTTCCACTAGACTGTGGATTCCTTTGCAAACCTAACTGCAAAAATCACTCTAATGCAAAGAACTGTACCCTGGAACCCCTGGTCCTTATTTAGGGTTGGGTTTTCAAATGTTTCCTTTGTGTGGTGATGTGAGTGTGCCTCCAAAATTCTTTGATAGGTAATCATCATAAAGCCTTCCCTAATATACCAGCCACACTGTGCTGAGGTGGCTCAGAAGATTCATTCCTCTGAAATCTGTATTTATAAGGCACGCAGCCTGCCCATAAGGAAGAGTAACACTTTATCATGATGTAATAAAATCTTTGTTGAGTACCCACCATTTTGAGATCTCCCTTCTCCTCTGGCCCTTGCCCTCAACCCCAGTGACCATACGCCCTCCAGGGTGATGTAGCAGTTAAACCTGTCCTATGACAGCGACCTTTCCACTCACTATCTACTTAGCCCTAACCGTATTGTGTGCTATCATAGCAGGCTATCAAAATAGCTGGTGTACCGAACAACTCACACCAAGATGTAAATCAATGTCTGGTTATAAATGTACGTGGTGTCTCTCCAATATGGCATACCTGGAACTTTGTTAAGCCTTAGCCTTAATCCAACAAGTCTTAAGGATTAATCCAAACCTTAATTAAGGAGAGTGTCAAAAGATGGGATTCAGCTCCTAAGAGAGGGCTGCCGTTGGTAGTCTAGGACAGTACTTACCTGCAATTTAATATACGTGTCTTACCATTTTTATTTGTAAGTCATCCAAACCCTTTTAAAAAAACTGAACTGTCCAGGGTTTTCATGAACTGTCTTTGGCAGAGCTTCTAAAGTGTGATTAGAGGAACTTTTGTGCAAAGTCAGTGAGGATAGACTTAAGGGAAACTTGCTAATGAGACAGCATCTGCATAGAGCGCTGTGTAGCTGTGTTTTTTACCTCTCACACCTGGGCCACACTCACATGGCCCCAAAGCAGAGAAGGAGGATTCTAATCCTTATTGGCTTTCTACCCTGGAAGGCAGCCGACTCTACAACAGGGCCAGATAAAAAGGATCTCTTAGTCTGCAAGTTATTACACTAACTGTATCACTGTTGTAAATTTCAGTTCTTACTGTCTCTTCTAGGAATTTTGAATTTGACCTGCCATAATGTCTAAGGAAAGAAGGCAAGTCCACAAGGGTTAGTTTCACTAACAATTTCCAAGTAATCCAACTAATAGCATCCTAGTCCACTTTTTAGCAAACAAGGTTATATGACGTTAAACCACATGAAACTTCTGTTTCGGTAGGTCAGAAACAGTTGCATATCAGCAGTTTCATATTAACCTAGCCTGCTGTTGCACACCCTGAGGATAACACGAAGCATCCTACCACGTGTGAATCCTGTTGAGCCGGGAGAAGCTATTCAGTTAAAATTCATGCGTATTTCCTATGTAAACTAAAATAGTGTTAAAGAAATGAATGTTACTGTTGTTCTAATTATGTAATGAGTTTTTAAGTCTTTCTTTAAACTATGGCCCACGTTTTTATTTAGCCTTGCTCTTTAATAATTAGAACTCAGAACTGCCATTACAATATGCGGATGGCAACACAGACCACGAGCAGGGGAGTATCCAGGGTGGGGACCTGCTCATCTGGGGGAAGTCTGCTACCCAGGTAAGCATGGAGAGGACAATTCAGTGGTCCAGAAACAATGACTGGGTAAAAGAGCCTTTGCTCTAATTCTGAATAACGTTGGCCCCAAGGTTGCTCAGTTGCTTGGCATTAAGGTGTAGGTCAAATCCTATGAGTTAAGTGAGTTTTGGTTCTCATTCAGAAACTTTCCCAAGGGCAGGTGGCTAGTGTATGTGGTTAGATCCGGGGTTAGAGGAGAGGGATGTAAGTCCATCCCAGAGACGGGTTAGCGCTAGGTGGGGTCTTGTGCCCTAGTCAGTGGGTTGGGTTGAGGATACGGCTTCTGGTCCTAGAACTGGAGTTCTTGGCAGTGAAACAAACAGAATTAAGGTTTCTTCTTCCTAAGGTTGAAGTGCTTAGGCAGGTCCCCAATCCCAAGATGAAGCCAGCACAGTAGGCAGACTCAGCTAGAACATCACAGCTGTACAAGCACCAGAGTCTTCCTCAGTAGATTTGGGGCCCAGATAAATTTTGGTTGATAGAGAGACCTGGAGGTCAGAGGAGACACCAAGTAGATGGGTCTGAGTCACAGGACTCAGAGCCTAAGAGAGTCGGGCCAGTTCAAATCCACTGGACAGAGACGATTGCGTCCTGCCATTCAGAAGCAGGTAGGCTGGAACCGGCATGTGGAGACCATCAGCAGATCTGGTTATGAGGAGGTGGGAGTGAAAGATATGGAGGAAACCAGGTGAGACTGACACTCTTGGCTCCTATTCACACTAAGACTCAGTTTTGAGCTGCACTTCGTCAACTTTTTATTGCATATCTACCATGTTCCATATGTAAAATTAGGTTTTTAATTCCCTTACTTCTTATAAAAATGCCATGAGCAGCCTCATGAGAGTTTATGATTTCAATCTTAGAGGTGAGAAAACAGAGAATGTGATAGTTTATCAGGATAAGTCATTGGGATAATTACTTTTGTTGGGATAATTATTGTAACATAAACCCAAGTCTTTGCACTTCCACGGGAGAAGGTGGGCTCATTTCCTGTTGCTGCTCTAACAAATCACAGCACCCACAGTGGCTTAAAGCAACACACACTCATTCTCTCACGGCTCTCCCTCGGGGGCAGGAGTCCAGGACCAAGGCGTTGGCAGAGCGGGCGCCTTCTGAAGACTTAAGGCCTTTTCCAACTGCGAGAGGCCACCTGTGCTCCCGGTTTGGGCCCTTCCTTGCATCACCACAGCTTCCGCTTCAGTCTTCACTTCTGCCGAGACTAATCCTCCTCCCCCCATTTTAGGAGGACCCTTGGGATTGGATTGGGCCCAACTAGATATCTCCCTGTCTCCAGATCCTTAACTCCTCACATCTGCAAATCCCCTTTCTCCATGTAAGATAACATGGTCACAAATTCTGGGGACTTGGAGCTAGACACTTTGGGGGTATATTTTTGCCTGCTGCAGGAAGGAATGGAAGGAAGTGCTTTGAGCTGGAGAGGTGAAAGTGGCAGACAGAAGGGAGAGTTTGAACTTTTGCTGAGGCTGGTAGGGGGCAGGGACAGGAAGCAGAGACAGGAGTCCCTCAGCCTGCAGGAACTTCGATGGAGGGTGGCAGCAGCAGGCCGGTCCTCAGTGGGGAAGGGCCTCCGGCAGAGGGATCTCCCAGCTGCCTGGAGCATCAGGGGCCACAGACAGATGGCATGACCAGCTTCAGCAGCAGCATCTTAAAGCTAAAGAAAAAGCCGTCGAGGTGCTGACCACATCGTGTAGGGTGGCCCCTTCGTCTCCTGGCTCTCTGGAAACATAAGCCAGCGTTCTTCTATGATCTCCTAGAGGAGGGGAAAGAATTCCCCTAAATGACTGAGATTGAATATCCGATTGAGCTAACCAGTGGGGACTGAAACAAGATTAAATATCAATTCAAGAGTTTTTAAGGAAATGTGACATTGGACCTTAGTATCATGGTTCAAAAAATCACACCTCCTGGAGTTATGAACTTTTGCCACAGCCACAGGAGGCGGAGGGGCAGGTGAGGACAGAGAACAAAGAGTTTTCCGCCAGCATGCTCCAAGCAATCTCTAGAGGTGTGAGTACAGATAGAGGACGTCTCACTTCCAAATGCTCCTTACTCGGGGCCCAAACCTCAACCACCACACGTCCTGCTGGTTAGTCAAGCTCTTTGGACGGCAGGCAGATATTATCTGAATAACAATAACCATATTCATAAGTGTATCCAGCAGGGGGGATAAAAAAGGTGGTAGGGTATTCCCAAGAGGAAAATTAATTTCTTTTTGTAATCTGCCGTAGTTTATTTCACATATTCACGACCCGCCCAGTATGGTTTTTTCTTTATGACGAGCCATGAAAATGACAAAGTACATTAGCCAAGTTTTTTGTTTCTGCTAAAATGACCGTATTCAAAAATAATAACAGAGACTTGTATCAGCGATGCAAAAGATGCATGAAGTAAATGGGGCTTAATTTGTACACAAACTGTCAAGGCAGTTTTCCTCACGGCCTCCATCTTCTGAATTCATTAGTCTCTAATTACGGCCAGTGGGGACCAGCAGTTAGAAGGTTAAAGAGGTTCTGACAGGCCTAATCATTGCTCAGGAAGCTGAAAATGTATGCAAAGTCTCGGCAGATGGGGTGAGAGCGGCTTCTGCCAAGTGATAACTGTTATTCCTTTGCACCTCCAAAGCTGTCATCCTAATAGGCACATTTTAAATTTATTAATGCTCTAGTTACAATGCATACACAGTCTCTAATGGTATGTCATTCTGAGTATATAAACTGAGCAATTAACACCTATTACCTGGAAATGGTAAAATTATTTGTTGCCTGTTTGGGGTTTTTTGGTTTGTTTGTTTATTTGTTGTTTTGTGTTTTGTTTTGGGTTTTTTTTTCCAGGTGTCTCCTATTCCGGTAAGAGTTGTCCCAGGAAAAGCTTCCCTTTGTTAAAATAGCATCACTGCTGTGCTGTAGATGGATTTCCCTTTTTACTCTGACATGACAACCATTCTGATGCCTCCGTCCATGCTGCACACGCCCTGTCTCTTCTGTCATTGATTTCTGGCCTCTCACGTCAGCATCTAGTAGTGAAACACACTCCGGGGCAGACTTTTGGGAAAAGACGGAGAACAGCAAGCTTTGGCGAAATGACCCTTTAAAGTGAGAAGACACCCAGGGTGGTATTTCTCATTCGCGACTTTTTACTAACTCATGAAAGTAGAGTTAAGTGTGCACTTTGCAATTTCCAGTTTGAAGTCATCAATAGCTTACCCTTCTTTAGTGAGATACCCTTCTTTAGCTTGTCCTGACTTTAATCCTGACTGCTTTAAAGCTAACTAGTCACCAGCAAGAGGTGATATGGTTTTGTTTGTTTAAAAAAAAAACAACAACAACGAGGTCTCTTGTCTTTCCCGTGACTACCACCGTGACACGGGGAAGGCCTTTAATTAAATGCAGCACTTAGCGCAACAATTGTTTGCATGGAGGAGGCTACCGAAATGGAGACAGCTGGGATGGATAGTCCCTAAATTGTAGGCTTCGTCAGGACTACAAGATTCATAAGCAGTCCTAATAGCATGATAAGGTGTTAATCTCAGCAACAGAGCAATTATCTGTCCCAGTGACTGATCGCCACTCTCTACACCCACTAGCCCGTTTCAGCTAATTGATTTACACTGTATAGAAGTAACATAACAAAAAAAAAAGATGTTGCAGAGATTTTACGTTAATTAAAAGCTGTGATTACATCTTCCTAGTAGGTGATCTGTTTAGGATTTTTATACCATACAGAAAAGATAAACTATTGAGTAACAAGCGTTCTCTGCCTGAGACCCAGTAATCCGTCCATTGTGGCTCCTTTGGTGGCTGGAAGAACAGCCCGGGTTGATTAACAGACATGAGCTGTGTGACCTCAGGCAAGCGTTCTCGTTTCTCTCAGCCTCACTTTCGTCATCCCAAGGTGGAGAGTTGGCTTAGACAATCTCTGACCTCGAAGATCTTTCCCACTTCCGCAAGCCCACAACTCCGTGGTCAGAAGCGCCGTGTAGCCAGGAGAGGATTGTACAATCAGCCACAGCAGTAGTTAGGAGTAGGTCAGCCTTTCATTTTCCACTTTCCGTTTTCAACTTGGAAGTTTAATCTGGTTTCCGACTACCCTGTTTATTTATAACTTTTTAAAAATACATGCACAGTGGATTTTTCCGGCCCCTTTGCTGTATTTTCGCTATATGATACATCCATTCATTCCCAAAGATTTTTTTCAAAACCGTTTTAGCATCTCTTTAATGGGAAATCCAGCGAAGAGAGTCTAGACATACCCTGCCGGGTCAGCTTACTTGGCGTGATGTGACACTATAGGGAGAAGGGACATCCGGCGGGCTCTGCAAACTGCATGTGGGGTCAGCTGTGAGAGTGTCCCCACGCTGTGTCCCCAGATAGCTGCCTGGCCTCCTGGGGGCCCTGGTTTCTCTGCTCGCAGAGTGGAAGCGCTGGGCTGACTGCATCATAAGGTCTGTGTCAGCGACGTTTCCTGACTCCTGCGCATTCTGAAAAAAAGGCGTTTCCCCGGTATCTGAGCCTGAGAAGCCAGATGGTATTTGCAGGAACAAGTAGCTAGAGAAAGAAAGAGGGGTTCTGAAAGCCATTTGCAGGAGGAAGTTTTTCCTGAGAAGCCTCTTCGTTTTGTGGTCATGGTGTGGGGCATGACTTATCTCCAGTAGAAAGAAAAATACTGGTTAATATTATTAGCCAAATTTAAAAAAATGGCCTTGGAATCCACCATCCACTTGTGAGTGTTGGGGTCGCGGTCCCGCCTTCATCAGGTGCATCATCGAGTTGCTCAGTGCCTCCTGGACGCCGCCTGCTCTCCCGGTGAAGGGAGTGCCCACCGAACCAGCCCTGGGAGCGTTTTCATCATTTCATAGAGGATGTTCCCAAAGAATGAACTGCCTGTGTCAAAATCCCGGAGGGGTCATTAAAAGGTCAGATTCCTGGCTCCACCCCAGACCCATGTACTCAGAACGGCAGGGGACTGAGCATGGAGACCTTTATTTTTGAAAAAATGCTCCTCAGGTGACTCCTATGCACAACCAAGGGTGGAGGACCACCGTCCAGGAAGGCGGGAGGCCAGGCCGCCCAGGGTTCTTCTGTCCAGGAAGGTGCTCTGCATTTCCCGCTCGGTGGGACCAACCCACCGCCTCCCAGGGGGGAGGTCGAGGGTCCAGCATGGAGGCTCCTCACATGGGACCTTCCCAGGAGCAAGGACACAGCTGAGAGCTAGAGGTCAACGTTATTGCAGCCGTGCCCAGTTCTGCCCAGAGAACCCCTCCTTCCTGACTGAGACTGTTTTCCATTTGGAAGCCTGGTGGGCTTTCTTGATCTCAGTCTCTTTGACGCAGAGCCTTCGTGGTCAAGCTTCAGCGGGCTCCCGTTGTAAGGTTTCAATAACATATAGGGGCCCAATGGGGATAGTTCCGCACACCCTGTGCTCACACTGATGATGCCTGGCCCACAGACACGAGTGACTCCTATGCCCAAGGCCCCCAGGCCCTGCAGGTCCCTGGAACTGTAACAGGCCCAGTGTTAATCTGAGAAGAGAAGAAAATTGAGACTCTGTACAGTGGAAATAGTGTCTGACTTCCAGACTCAGATCCGGAGAACAATGACTGAAGCAGTGTAATATAGTGATGTCATAGAACCAGAACCCCACCTGCCTCAGTTCGAATCCTGGCTCTACCTCGTGACCATGGACCGATGGGCAAGAAGCTTAACTTTTCTGCGTCTCAGGTTCCTTACTATAAGGAGAAAGTAATAGTAGTTCCCTCCTAAGGTTGTTCTGAGGATTAATGAGTTAAAAGACGTAAAATTCTTAAGAAGCACTGGTTCAATGTTAGCCATGGTTAATTCTGGATCACCTGTGAGTGGGCTACGTGCAGGCATGTGATTTGTGCGGGAGCAAAGGGCCCCGAGGCCGGAAGAGCCCTCACTTGATTTAATGCTCTACTGTTGCCATCTTGGAATTCTTAGTAAGTTTTGAACAAGGAACCCCACATTTTCATTTTGCACTGACTCCATAAATTATGTAGGCTGTTCCATCCCAGAGACTGTTGTGCTAAAACCTAAAATCTATATACTGTTGATACTAAAATGACCAGCTTTAACATTACCTTCTGGAGAAAGGTCAGGTTTTCCCTAAGGAGAGTTTGTTTGGTAATTGGGCTAAGGTAAATATTCTATGCACATTTGCATGCAGTCAGTATTATTTGTGCTTAGTGATTTAACTTAATGGTAATAATATTGCTCATTCCTATTTGTAATTCAAAAGCTTAGCATTCATTGGATTTCTATAGTCGGTCAGTAAGATGACCAACAAGGAGGTGGTCACTCACCTCCTGAGGGGTGGTCAACATACCTGGACAACAATAAAGTTAATATGAAGTCAGCCCCTTCCCCCATCACATATTTTGATTGTGCTTAACTCCAGGACTTTGATTACAATTTAAGAGCCAGGTTACGTATGGGGATGCTTTTCCTTATTTTTGTAAAAAGTGCTAGCAACCATTTCATGAAGACCAAAGGATCTTTCCTGGTAGTATTCTCCTGCAGGCCCTTATTAAATTCCAGAAGATTGCAGCTGCATGGGACCTCCGATGTCACTTTTTTTGTACCTCATTTTGCATTTGAGGAGACTAATACTCGGAAAAGTGGTGATTCTACATAGGTCACTGATGCCTAACAAGGGAATCACCCATGACCTAGGTCATTGAACAGGGGAATATCCAGGTGGTAGGGCCGAGTCTGGGGACACAGATGAGTGATTCCAACCTGGACAACCCAGTGATAACAGGCTGGACACAATACAAAGCACTGGCATTGCCTGCTTAACAGGGTGACAACAAGGACAGCCCAGTCCCCACTCAGCTCCCATGCAGCACTGGGGAAGCTCTCTGGGGTAGAAGCTTGGGATTTCTTAAGCTGATGTTTGGTCTCCCCTGGCTCGTTTAAACCACACATCCTCCTGGTGATCTGCACTACACGTGTGCCTCAACTCTTCCAGTGTCTGCTTTCAAACTAGCAGCTTTTTGCGCATGAAATTCGAGACTCAGCAATCTTCGTTTCTGCTGCTGGCAAAGGGGAGTCTGTCTACCTGGGCGGAGGGGACCTGGAGGCATCCTGAAAGCATTTGGTGAGTCCGAGAGAAGGGGAATGTGGATGTGAGACCTGTTACTCGATGCTTCAGAGCATTAGCTATAACCCAGGAGACTTCCTTCCCCCAAATGCCCTGCAACCCCTTTTGAAATCCGTTCCATTTACCTTTTCACTTGCTTTCTTACTTGGAGAGACATCCTTCCTGCTCCCCCACTCCTTTTTCTCTGGTCTGACACAGCTGGGGGAGGGCAGAGGCCTGCTGGGAGTGGGGTCCCCGTGCCTCATGTCAGCTGTCCCTGGGAGAGAAGCAGCAGGCCTCCAAGAACCGCTTGGTACCTCTGCCAGCACTGTGGGAGTTGGGCATTAACACAGGGGCCTGGGGCTTCCCAAGTTCTTGGCAGTGCAGATGCTGTGAGTTTTTTCAGAAGTGCTACCTGTCAGGTGAGAGGGTTGAGAACCTGGGGCATCAGAGTCCTGTTTACCAGATGGAGCTGAGCTAACAAGGGAGGTGGGGGGTAAATTAATTGCTAGATGGATTCTGGTTGTTCACTTGAGGGTGTGAGGCAAACAGTCCCTCAACAGGGCTGGGAGAGAGGGGCGGCAGTGAGGGGCACAGAGGACTCTTACATGATGATGAATGAACAGATCTCTGCCATATCACCGACTCTATCACACTTGTGGTGGAATCGTGCCCCCTTAGCAGGTGTGGGCACCTGGGGTCTCTCTCAATGCCACATAGGATGTCCTTAAAGTCTGTGGCCTTGGTCTACATGGGGTTCTTCAGATCTTTGAACAACCTGAGCTAAATCTGGACCGGAGTGAGGGTGAGAGCTGAGCTTTCTGCGGGTAGTATTTCATAAAGAGATCTTTTCCAAAACTAAAAA
Source organism: Tonatia bakeri (assembly GCA_004024845.1). NCBI lineage: Eukaryota > Metazoa > Chordata > Mammalia > Chiroptera > Phyllostomidae > Tonatia > Tonatia bakeri. Next base: position 113,420 of record PVIA01001583.1, read on the forward strand.
TCTCAGAGACATTGGCTTTGTGTCTTACTGGCTGTGTAAACTTTGAAAAATTATACAGCGCCTTTTGTACCTCGGTTTCCTCATTTGAATGTGGAGATCAAATTTGTACCTGCTTTACAGGGTTGTCAGTTCATCTAAATGAGTGATACATGTCAAAGACTTAGACTAGTGCTTCATACATTGTAAGATCTCAGTAAAAGTCCATGATTGTTTTTATCGCTATTGGTGTGTTCTTGTGGCTGTGACAGCCAGCGCCAAAGATGTCATAGTCACCGCATGAAAAACTAAGTCTTCAAGTTTGGGATACATAGAATGGAAGGAGAGAAACTACCCCCTTGTTCTGGGATCCTCCAGCATGGTGAGAGAAGGAGGTAGGATTGATCACATTTAAGGAAAATATTCCAAGAATTGCAAATTCACATGGCAGCACCATCCTAACCCACGGCATCGTTAAACTGTTGGCTCAGGTTGTCAAGCATCAAGGGTCTACTGAGCTCTCAAAGGCTGTAGAGCTAAGAACCTGGCACATTCATTCACCAGTTCATTCATTCATTTAACAAATAGTTGTCAGCATCTACTAAGTGCCAGACACTAGGATAGGGTACTGACTGACCAAGCTACCAAAAATCCTTGCCCTCAGAGAATCTAGCTTCTAGTTGTGTGACAGACAGTCAACACATAAACATATGATTATATAATATACTATTGTGCAATATGTATATGAAATAACGCAGGATGAAGGGATAAGTATTGCCTGAGAATGCAACGGTCTGGGAAAGCCTTTCCAGGGGAAGTGATATCTAAATAGAGACTTGAATGAATGGAGTGGGAGTGTTAGAGGCAGAGGAAATAGGAGGTACAAAGGCCTTGATTTATAGCCGAGTGAAGAAGGCAAAGAACATGAGGATTAGAGAGGCAGGCAGGGCCAAGGAAACAGGCAGGGGAAGGAGTTTAAACCTTATCCCCATTATGACGGGAAGACATTAAAGGATTTCAGGTGGGAAGAGTGGTACAATACGACTTATGCTTTACAAAGATCATGATGACTGCTGAACAGAGAACAGATTACAGCATCCCCAAGGGTCAAAGCAGAAACCAGTTGGGATGCTGTTACTCTAATCTAGGCAATAACTTCAGGAAGATAGGAGTGGAGATATGAGAAGTAAGCTAACAGCTAACAGACTGCTGTAGTGTGTGAGAGAAAGAGGAAGCAAGGAAGACCACAGGGTTTTTGGTTTGCACAGTTGGACAAGTGAGGTTGCTCTACGCTGAAGGGAAGGCTGGAAGAGGAGCCAACCGGGCAGGGAAGCCTGATTGCCGCTCTGAACTGCCTGGGTTAACTTGGAGATGCTTATGAGCCGTCCCAGCAGAGGTATCAAGTAGGCAGTTGGATAAACGAGTGTGGAGCTTAAGGAGAGGTCCAGGGATGGAGATACAAATTTGGGAGTTAGCCTGGACGTAGCATTAGGTGGGACCATGGAAATCACCATTTTTGCAGATTGAAAAAAAGATGGCATAGCAGATGTTTCTCATGACCCAACCTGATGTTTTAACTCCTGGGTGAGAGAGATGACAAAGGGGGGTAAAGTAATAATGAAGAGGTCCAAGGACTGAACCCCGAGTTACTGCAGCTACTAGGGATTAGGACGAGGAAGACAACCAGCAAAGGAATGTCTTCAAAGGAAGAAAACCAGGCACTTGCAGTCCCTGGAGACTAAAGAGAGAAGGTGCTTCCAGAAGGAGAGCCAGAGTGTACACCACGTCAAACGCTACTGAGTGGTGAGAGGGGGTCACAGGGCATCACAGGACATCGGCCCCTGGGTCACCCAGAGAAAGTTCCTGGCCATGAGGAGCTGTCAGACCCACTGCCTGCAGCTAACAGTTCTTTAGTACCTGGGGGCAGTGTTGATGCTTTAATATTTGAGGATGGCCACTCAAAAAGGGCACTAGAAACCTATCATGAAGAGGGTCCCCCTTGACGAAAATTAAGAGTGGTATTGTCTTCTTTTCCCCAAAGGAAAACATTAAAACATAAAATTCCCCATCAAGGGCAACCTCTGCCCACCTCCTCGCTTTGAGTGAAGTGGGTGACCCCCCTTCCTGCCTGCCCCTGTCTGTCCAAAGCCACGTCTCCCCAGCAGTATGGGGTAAACATTTCCTGTTCTTGGTCGTTTTACCACCTAGGAGATGAAGCATAAAGAATGAGATGTGGTGGCCCCAGGGGCTGTGGTCTCACTAGCTGGCTGCCTGGAAGGAAAAACTGGGGAAGAAGTAGATGGGGAAGAGGAAGGATGAGGGGCAAGGTGCCTTTGCAGAGTATCAAGGCAACAGAGTGGTTGGTTAAGTTGTCTGGATGTTCAACAGACTGTAGAAATGGATACCGGAAGAGAGAGGAAACAGAGACTAAAACCTGGAGCAGACTCGAAGACTTACATAAATGGCAGCAGATTTCTAGGCACGTACTCGATCTTAGCACATGTACTGCCACCAGTTAGCACAAACAAAGAACTTCACTGTGGAGCTGGACTGCGGGTAAAAGATTAACAGTCTTTTCTTCCCCATGTCTGTTTCTTTATGGGCACATGACGAACAAGGAGGAATGGAATGGAGGGGCCTATTCCCCTCGCCCGGGCTTGGACATCCCATGCCCTTCTGCGGGGCATGTTCATTTGTGAGTCATTCCTCCAGCATAGACCAAGACCGCTGCGTGCCCAGCACTGAGCTGGCATTGCATGGGATTCAGAAATTAAAAAAAAAAAAGCTAAAGGGTGCAGGTGATGGAGACAAATGAAGTCACGAAGGGTAGCAGACTAAAAAGGGAAGATCGAAGGCGGAGCATTCTAGAGAAAAAGTTAGAGCGGACTGCCCAGAGCCTCCTTTCCCCTCTGTGTCACCCCTTCTGCTCTTGAGTCACCTCATCTGTTTGGATCAGAGGGGAAGCTTAGGGACTCAATATGTTGTGCCAGAAGAGGACCGTGTGGACACAGAAATACGTGTGCCAGGTGGAGAGGGTTCTTGGGCAGGGGTCCCAAACCTTTCTGGCACCAGGGACCAGTTTCATGGAAAACAAGTTTCCCACGACTGAAGGGGGAGCGGGTGGGGGAGACAGGAGGCAGAGCTCAGGCAGAGAGGCAAGTGAAGCTTCCCTTGCGCATCCTCTGCTCACTTCCTGCTGCGGCTGTGCAGCCCAGGGCTGGGGACCCCTGTTCCAGGGGGCGGGATTGTCAGGGCCTCCCCATTCCCACTGTGCATGTAGTTGGCCACATAGCTTAAATATAAGGTGACTCTCTGGAATAGCTTACCTTCCCCCCAAAATGCCTGTGGGATTCACACTTCCAAAGGAAGGGCTAAAGTGTAACTCCCTGCTTTAGTGCTGATGGGCACCTGCCCCCGTCCTATCGGGCTGTGGAAATGGTAAGCTTCCTCTCTCGGAACACTTTCCAAAGGTGCCAAAGTGCAATGCAGAATGTCTCCGTGCCATCATTCATCAGAAATTCGCTTTTCTATGTTTAGTTGGACACACCCAAGCACGGGAGGGAGGTGGCCTGGGTGGCTCTCTGACAAACTTCAGGTCCTCAGCCCCGAGTGAATAAGCCTGTGTAGCCCTTGCTGACACGGTTACTGCACATTTCATCAGGAGCCTCTGCCGGATTCTAAAGGGGGAAGAGAGAGAGGATCCACTTTCACCACACTGTCTGTACTGTAGGCCATCCCCTTAGCTTCACCTGTTTTACTTTCTTCTTATATCTGTTCCTCCCTTCCCCCAGGGAGACCAGGGGAAGCCATCCTAGGGTGGTCTCAAGACAAGCATTTTGCAGGAGGAGGGCAGAGTGCCCGTGCACCCAGACATCAGACCTGCTGCAGGCAGCCTGGGGCCCCGGATGCATTTTATGAAGTTCCGGGAGAGTGGAGGAGAGTTGGAGGACTCTGAGGATGATCAGGCACAGGGGCTAACGTCGTTGTCCACATCAGTGTTCTCTGCTGCTGTTTTTTTTTTTGTGCAAACCACATCAGTTTTAAGCCAGCCCTCAAGAATCCTCTCTCGGCACATCCACCAATGGCCTGCCTCCCTTTCCTGCCGTTATCCAGTGTCTGCCAATTAGAGAGCAAACTCTTGTTTATCCAAACAGTTGCTTATGTACCAACAGCCCCACACCAAGGCAGCGAAATGATTATAAATGAAACACTCATTAAAAATGATTCAGTTTATCAAATCCTATTGATGTCTCCTTTATATCCCAATTTTCTATAGTATTTAATGACTCCAAATGATAAGGTATTAGCTGTCTTAATTTATCCCTGCACTAACACAAGACTTGGCTGTATTTCAATATTAATGACAACAGCAGTAATACTAACAATTACTAATATTACTGAGCACTTTGTATGCCCCAGGGATTGTGCTCAACACCTTACACACCCTATCTCATTTAACTCTCACAAAAACTCCTCAAAGGGAAATAGTATCTTCATTTGCACTGAAGGAAAATAGTGTTCGGAAAGTTTAAGGCAACTAACTGAGGTCATACAGGTGGTGTTTCAGTGGCGACTGCAAGGTCCCACGCAAGGTCCCCTTAGTTCAGCCTCTCCCAGAGTACAGTCCTTGAACCACTGAAACCAGAAACACCTGGGGCTCTGCTAAATTGTTCAACTTCAGGTTCCTGGAACCCCCTCTTAGACCCAGGGAATCAGAACCCTTGGGGTATGGCCCTGTAATCTGCATTGTAAAACACATTCCTCAAAAGACTGGCCCACACACCAAATTTGAAGAATCCCTCTCTCTGGCTTTTGAAAACTCTGATGCCAGTGGCCAAGGGGCTGGCTTGGGAAGGGCATGCGTGGTTAACTCGGGAGGCGGAGCTGGCCCCACCCTGTGGGGCAGTAGGGAAAATCAAAGGCAGAGGACCTGTGTTTTAGCCTCCGGTTCAGTTTACGTGATTCCTTTCATCTCTCCTCGCCTCCATTTTCTCATTTGTCAACCAGGAGAGACACTTTTCTTTCCCAGGTGGTTGTGAGGATTGAAGGAGATAACGGATGAACAGCGGAATGAAATGTTAACAGTAGAAAGTGCCCTACAAAGATGTGCGGCACCAATCACGGGTTTGCCTGAGGACTGGGCAGGGGACCAGGGGACACCGTGTGCTTTGGCACTTTGTGTGAATATGGAGGAGGGGAGAATGGGGAACACTTCCAGGGACTGAAATCATGAGGATCTGTCCAACCTTCTTGGGAGACGCCATTTCCTCTACAAATCCAAGGAAATCACTCCTTTTAAGCCAAGGAGGCACCCTTTTGTCTAGCGCTGGTCCTCGCCCAGCTGCTCCGTGTGAGCCTGATGTGTGCTTTCTGCCTCAACTTCCCCATCTGTTCAGGAAAGACAGATGCACCTGCCCCTCTCTGGACGCGTCCTCTTCCGGCGCCATTTCCTCCAGCCAGAATTATTCAGTGTTTTCTGAGTGCCAGGATTATTACCACTTATTTAATCCCCACAACAGTTCTGCGATGTCTGTACTTCAATTAAACCCACTTTATAGACAAGGGAGTTAAGTTATCTGCCTAAGCCTGTAAGTGGAGGCACTCCAGGATCCGAATTCTTACCCTCTGTGCCACACTCCCCGGAAAGGGTGTTAGGGAAAAGGTGTGTTAGCGTTGAGCTGTTTGGGGGGCCAAAGGAGGGACTGTCCACATCCGAAAGCAGCCTCTCCCTTTCCCTGCCCTGCTACAATGTGGCCTGAGTTATTCAATTAGGGAGTGAAATAATTGGCAGCGGAGAACGCCTCTAGCAGTGGTAATTACCTCCAGCGCCTTGTTGGAATAGTCGAGCTACATTTCAGTTTATGCTGTAAAACCTTAATTATAATATAAACAGCTGCCCTTCAGCCCTGTGGGGTAGCCTTCCCCCCCCCCTTCTCTGGCCTCCTCGAGGTGCCTCCCTCATGAGTGGTCAGGGAGGTCCGGGAGGGGGAAGGGGCTCCGGGGAGGAGGGGAGCTCATGCCTGAGTGTGCTGTGGGGCTTGGGAGACCACACTGCAGGGAGTCCCTGTGAGAGCTCCATCTCCAAACGAGAAAGCCAAAGGCAGCACCCCCAACTTCATACCCAGAGTCTCTTGGGGGTGGAAGGCCCCAGAAGGTAGCAACCAGCCTAGTGCCACTCGGCTTGGCTGGGGTTCAGCCAGATGTGGTGCAGTTTCAGGGTAACGTGTCTTTTCGTCCTCTCCCCTGTAAGGGAAGGGACAGCAGGGTCTTCCCGTCTGGGTTCAGGCTCCATGGCCCTGTGCGGGGCCATGTCAAGTGCCAGGTGCTCTGTAGGTACCGTGCTAAGTAGGCATGGTCCGGAGCAATTTCCCATTCAAACATCACAGCACTTCACACACACAGGGAATTAACACCCCCATTTGGCTGGTGAGGAAAAAGTTATTTAGGGATAAGGCTTGCAGTGCAAATGACCCTGTGGGAGATTTAAGTACAGGCAGGTTGATAGAAATTAGATATTTTTGTTAAAGCAGAGGGAGGGGTGCCCCGCAGGGGGACTATTGGGTTGGAATCTGGACTGGAAGGATTGGGGGTAAGTCAGCTATAATCTGATGGTCAGGGCTCTCCCTTCAATCTTTCTGGGGCAGACAGGATAATGCGAGCTCCCCAGTGGTCTTCGAAGTACAGTGAGCAAGACAGTCTCTTGAAGAACAGGGATAATTCTTTGAATTTCTATTTTTTTATTTCTTTTTTGTTATTTCTGATTTCTATGTTTTATAGTGGGCTTCTGTACAATAGTATATTTATCTAATTTATACAACAATAGATCTCTCATTTAATCATGCATAGGCAAAGTAAAGCAGTATTCTGAACGTGGGTGGTGGAGCCAGACTACCTGGATTCAAGTCCCTGCTCGGTCACCTGCTAGCTGTATGACTTGGGGTAAGTTACTCAGCCTTTCTGTGCCTTGGGGTCTTCATCTGTAGAATGGAGCTCACAGACTGTAGCCTACATCATAGGGTAGTTGTGAGAATTACTAAGTCAATGCGTGTAAAATGCTTCTAACAGTGCTTGACCCTGAGTAACCATTCAGTAGATATCAGTTAGCAAGGTGGGATAAGGAAATACAAAGAAATGGAGGTTCAGGGACGTGAGTGGAGGAGCTGGCATTTCAATTTTGGGGATATATCAGGATGCATGGTGAAAACTAAGTTCTTACCAATAACCGGATGAGACCAAGAAGATGTACCAGCTTCTGCTTCTAAGATTCTATGATTCTAACCTCCGATCTGCACCTGCCCTTTCCATTTCCCCAGTGGGTACGGGAAGGACGATTGCACATCTCCCTGTCAATCAGAAGACCTCTGCCAGTTGACCCTCATTGCCATCAGCCCCAGCCAGTGTGCTGGTCCATCTCTCTAGAGCCCTCCAGAACTCCCTGCAACCCCTCAGGGTATCTTTGCTCCAAGGAGAAAGTCTAAAGCCTTCTGGAACAATGGTCTAGACAAGCAGGAATGTTGTAGAAAGACAGGTACTGAGAGGATTCAGTCAGGTAGCACAGGGTGCACCTCTGTTTGGCATGCTGGGGAGAATGTCTGGGATGAAGGGACTGGGCTGGAGCTCACGTTACATACAGCCTCTTCCGTGTTCCTTTGACAGCCTTTGAGTATGACACCCACGTGTTCTAATTCTGTCTTAAATCCAGAAGCAAGATGTCCTTGCTATAAAGACCTTGAACCCTTTTTGGGAGATTTTATTGATTTAACAGACATCTCAGGATGGTCTAACACTGGCTTCCTGCCCTAAAAGCAGCTGCTGGGTGAGCGTGAGGTTCATTCTAGAAGTTTGAGCTGGGGAGAAGTGATCACCATGGAAAGAGTAGGAAACTGTGGTGAGCTGGAACATTCTCTGCTGTAGACTGACTTCCAGAGACAAACTTGCTGGTTGCACACCAACTCTTCCCACCCAGAGGGTTGGCCTTCCTGCTTCCCTGCTTCCAGCCCCGTCCAAGGCTCCATCTCCCATAAACACCACAGAGCAGACTCCCTACCCACACCCTCCCCTGGCCCCCACCAAAGAACACAGCCTTTACGGACTTTCTAAAGGATTTTAGTGTAAGTAACAGCCAGTAGCTAGCAGTAACTAAAATTTTCAGAAATAAAGGTTTCAGGACACTTTAAACAATGCACTTGAAACAAGAGACTCACATTTGGTATTAAATTAAAGTCCTCGAGTGGATTTTTGTATTTTTTATTTTTCATGTCACTCTGGCTACAACTTTATCTCCTCCATTTACCCCAATAAGCCCTTTTTTAACGAAGACTTGAAGGATGAACTCTGTGCTTGCTTAACATGAGTAACTCTTCATCTAGTCTGTTATCTCTTGGTGGCTGATAGGACAAGGGAAGCTGCTCAAGAGAGCATTAAAATAGTGCTTTCAGAAATCCTCAGCCAATAAAAGTCACCTACAGAGTTATAAAGCCTCTCTCTGTGTCAGTTTTCTTAACCTCCTAATCTGAGGTGTCCAATTATGGGTTTACGAGCCCTTGGGGATTGCTGTATTAAGTAAATTAAGAAAAATGGTTATATTCTGTGTGACCTAAAATACACAAGGCTGGTAGTAAGAAAGGAGCTACCTATTAGATCTTTTATAAAACGAGTCCCTAAAGTAGAAAGAATAGTTCCCCCAAGACTTGTCCTGTGGACTGCCTTTCAAGGGCTGGTTCATATTTATAAGCCAATTTGTCTGGAAATAAATCTCTTTAATACACTCAACTAACTCTAAGAGGTGTGTCCCATGGGAACCAATCTTCCTAAATGAACTGTCTCAAGAAAGGTTTGAGCAGCAGCAATATCAGTTCTGGAATTTCCACCTTCAGGGGAGATAGATAGATAGATAGATAGATAGATAGATAGATAGATAGATGATAGATAGGAGTTTAAGAAACTGCCAAATTGAATCTGGACACCTAAAAACTTCATATACCTGGTTGAGGAGATGGCATTGGAAAGCACTATTTTTTTTTAATACAAACTGGGAGATCAGTAATGGTCCACCTGACCTGAGATTAATTTGAACAACAGTTGGGCTTTTTATCTACTATGATTTCTTTCCATGGGGCCAGAAAAGAAGGTATGTAATCATGAGCATCCGAGGTTTTATTTCCTCTTTTCCTTCCTTCCTTCCTTCCCTTCCTTCCTTCCTTCCTTCCTTTTCTTCCTTTCTTCCTTCCTTCCTTCTTCTTTCTTCCCTTCCTTCTCTTTCTTTCTCTCTCTCCCTTCCTTCCTTTCTTCCTTCCTTCGTTCCTTTCATCTTGAGGGTAAAAATCACATCCCATAAGCATTAAAATGCAGGTTTCAGAGAGGACTGTTTTGGGTTGTTTGGTTGGTTCTTTTGGTTAGAGCTTGTACAAACTCATCCCAAAATGGAAGTGTTTTTATCACATTTTTACTGAGCTATAATTAACATACAATAAAGTTCCTTAATTTACAGAGTTGTTTTGAGACATTAGTTAAATAAGATGAAATAAAAGAACACACGTGGAAGTCCCTCTGTACAATGGCCAATGTTGATTGAATTATAAATATGATATAATTGCTGATGCCACTTTTTTATTTAAAAAACCCCAATGCCTCCTCATTCCCTATAGGATAGTCTAAAATCTAAAGCACAACAACTTAAGACTCCTAATAATTCAACCCCACTATCCTTTCTGGTTTAATCGGTGGCTACCATCTCTTACACACACTGCTATTCAGATAAAACGAGAAGACTGGGAGCTTGTGTGTCTCCCAGATTTCCACATGCGCCCCCATTGCTGCCTGTCGAGGGCCTGCCCATCCCTCCACATCAGAAGCCGACTCTTCTATGGAGCCCTCCTGATTATTCCTCCGGTAATAGCTTCCTTTTCTATGGCCTATCTCACTATGCTGCATTGCTTCCAAGGTATGTGCCACTTTCTTTTTTCGTGTTAACTATTTACCATGACCAGCTTCTTTCTTTCATATATTTTTGATAAACATTCATTGTGCATCTATAACATGGGAGCACAAAGCTGGGCCCGGGGAGAGGGTGGGCAGAGGCAGAGAAATAAATGACATGCTGTTTGCTCTGGAAATGCTCAAGGCCAGCTGGGGATCATCGAGGTAGCAAGCGCCACCGTGTTCAATTCTGCACCTCCAGCAGTGTCTAAACTGTCCCGTGCACACCAGACGCAATGCTAATAAAATCGAAGTAGGTAATCGAAAATGTTAAAGGTAAAAGATCAGAGTGTTCAACGTAACTAACCCATCTAGCAGGGGAGGAAATTAAGGCTCAAGCAGGTTACATAAGATGTCCACTCACCAACAACTCCAAAGTTGTAAATAACCACAAACCAAACAGAGAAGAGCTCAGCTATGAACGTCAGCCATGGGACTGTTTCCCACCCGCCCCTGCATAAAAACTGGAATTGCCCTTGGCCATAAAAAGTCCATTTTGCCCATGGAAATAAATCCTGTTTCTATGAGGTGCCATTCTTTGACCTCAGAGGAACCTGGGTTTGAATTCTATATCAGCCCCTGACCAGCTGGATGCCCTGGGTTGAGACACTTACTATTTCTGACCGTCATCTGCCTTGTCTATAAAATGAGGATGGTCATTTTTATTTCATAGGAGCATGATAAGAATTATGTTATCATATAAATTAAGTTAATGCACAAAAAGGAAATGTGTTCCAATTTCACTGTCTGGTAAATGTTGGTAGCAGTGGGGGCAGTGGGTGGGAATAGAGGTTATAGTCCAAACACGAACAGGTGGGAATGAACTTTCTGTGAATGGCACTGTTTCCTGAAGGAGTCACTTGTTAACTTAGTCTCCCAGGGACCTGGGAAGTGTCTGCATTTTATAGCTTCCAGAATTCCCATTTTCCTATTGATCCACCAACCCATTATAGCACTTCGGCATGTCAGAAAGAAATTCCTTTCATCATAGTTTTCTGAATCTTCTATTTTCTATTCAGCCATGCTCTGTGACCCGCTGCAGGGCCAAGCATGCAATGAGGGGTAATGGGGAGGCTCTTAAATACAAATAATTTTGACACTTCTCACTCCATCTTCCCTAACAGGTCTTCTTCTGCATGCTCCTGGGATCCCGAGGAACCAGTGCCCCTCTCCAATGACCTATCACATCTTCTCACTGATTCCTTGAGGTGAACCTCCTTCCTTGCTTTGCTAGTGCAGGCCTCTCTCCTTCTCAGACAAGCTTCATATTCATTCTAGTTAACTGCTCCAGAAAGCAGGCTGGCTAATTTTAGGTTGTCTTGATCCTTAAGCAGCCATGCCCTCCAAGGTTTCTCAGTTTCAACTGTAAGAAATCAAGCGGTGAGGGTAGGAGATGGAAGTGTCAGTATTTATGGTGGAGAGGGGAGAGGGGCCAGCTACAGTGCATTTACACCCCGTCGTTCCAGTTGTCGTAATGCAACTACATTCTAGACAACCTAGCAGCTAACACTCAAGACTACTCTCAACTCTACTTTTATTAAGGGAGAAAGAAAAGACAACAAAATATACTGATAATCAGAATTAGTTAAGAAACATTTCTACAAAATGTGTTAGGGTGACGGCAGATTCAGACCCATCTTGCTTTCCTCTCCATGTCCAGGATTGCTGCACTGTGATCTCTGATGTATAGATTTCTATCTTATTGTTGAACAATTCCCCAGATGCCTTCGGATTATAAACAAACAAACAAAAAAACCTAAAAGATTGTACTGCAATGAATATGCTTTTGATACTGAAAATATTGTCCTTATCTCTAGTTCTTGACCATCAGTTGTGAAGGCGCATATGTTAAACTTACGTCAACTGGAATACTCAGTTGACCAGAATACTTGCATAATTAGAAGCTGAAGAATTTCCTCAGCATTTATTCTATGCCAGTTCTTTGTTAGACACTCTGGAATAGCAATTCTTAACCTCTGTCTATGGAATTCTGAGAGGTTCATGAATGGACTTAGGGAGTGTGTGAACCCATTGAGTTTGTGTGCAAAACTAAGCATCTGTTTATTTTCCTACAAGAGAAGGTCGCTAGCCTTTACCAGCTATCTTGCGAGTTGTAACTTGTAAGTAGGTGTTTTCCTCCATTGCATGAGCTTGGGAAAGGATGCTTTGGTGCGAACGTGTCACAGATTTTAAAAAATGTTACTAAGCATTAGCTAAATTTCTTCCAGAAGGTAGTTAACCCAAGGGTAGATTTCTGGCTCCAAGAAAATCATTCCAAACGTCACTCAGTTATTTTTGTTGTTTGATTTCATCTGAGGGGAACGTGGCCCAGACACAGTCTCTCCCCATTCCCCACTGTGAGAATTCCTTTTCCTCCACCACCTTAATTTTTTTCCTTCCTATTCTTTCACTCATATGCTCCAAATTCTTCACCCTGCCTGTCCCCTCTCTGCTTCTCTCATTCCCTCTCAGTTCCTTTCCTCTGCCCTTGGCTGCAAACCCGCTCTGTAATTCACAACAGAGCAGCTGGCGCTGGCTGGCAGACCCAGGTTCCTTGGTTTTAGACAGCCCTGGAACAAGGCAGCGACTTTGGTCTCTGGGCTCCTCAATAGACTGTACAACAAAGCTGTGGTGAAAGAAGGTGTCTTCTAAGAAGTTCACATTACGGCCCGTAGTAAAAGAAAATAGTGATATTGTTACAGCTGCCAGTTTCTTCCCATTGTCTTCCTTGTCAAAAACATGCCCCCTCCAAAGGGATGGGATGCGTTTCAGTACAATTTGAGAATGTTCAGTAACCCAATATTATCTTCATTTCCCTCCTTGTTTCATGTTACTTTCTGATCCTTGAGTTCTCCCAAGTTCACAGCGGTCCATGACATTACGGTGACTCGCTAACTTTCCCATTATCCTTGCAGTCAATGGGAGAACAATAGATTGTGTTATTCTGTATTTCACTTCCCTGTCACTCAGCGTTTTATCTCCGTTGATACCCCGGTACCAGACACAGAAACCAAAGTAGGTTGTCTTGTCTTCAGCGAATCTTGAATGCCTTTTGTTCAGAGAGGCGTTTTGTGTTCATCAGTCAGCTGAGGACTCATCCTGAAGAAGCCCTCAGTCAGCACACAGCCCCGAGTGAAAAAGGGATACTCAGGCTGTGAAATATTCATAGCAAAAGGTCCCTCAATCATGTTCACCTTTTGGCCCCCGAGCCAGACAGGATCACCAACGGCAACCTGCAAATCTTGTGGATGCGAACAATTTCTGGATGGGAAAAACACGCCGTGTCTCGTATCCACTTTTGATATTAAACCTATTCACACAGGCCCATTTATCTTCCTACTCGATCTGCCAACCCGGCTGTGTCAAACAGTTTTAATAAAAGTCCAAAGGTGAAATGATAGAGATCAAGGTTTAACCCGATGTCTTCCCCCTCTTCTTCGAAAGAGGTAACAGATAGCCTTCCTCCCCCATTCTCCCCCTCCCCTACACTGCCTCTTTAAATGCCTCTCTCCTGGTGCTTAGAGACAGTCCTGGGGCCGAATTAAATGGCATGTTGTTTATGTTTCTGAAAAATCAAATCTTACCAGATCAATAAATTCATGTCCAAACAGAAAGCAACTAAAGAATATAATGGCTATTAATTGGATGCAATCAGCTGATGACTATAAGGTGTCAAATTTAACCAGAAAATAGTCAACAGAATCGACGGCAATGCGTAGAGACAGAGAGAGGGCCAGAGGGAGAAGCAGGGAGGGAAAGACAAATACCACTTTCAATAAGATTTACTCTTTTGGAGTTCCTGATCAGAACTATATACTCAAGATTCTAGGGAAGCTCTGCTTTTGTGTAGATCTAGATTTCAATGGTGAGGAGGACCTGATTTTGTGGTAAAAAAAAAAAATGTAGGTGGGCTAGGAAACAAAAAATTGATGAAGGAACCCCTGCTCATTGCAGCTAATGGACACCCATTTTATTTAGGCATTTCACATGCAAACATAGGAAGGTGAAAAGAAAGCCCAAGAAATGCATTCACAGATTCAATTTTAGTGTGCATTTAATCAAATACGCTTTTAAGACGCTCTCTGGAGTGTGAGTAGTCAAAGTAGACTCCGGCCAGCTCTGTGCTCCATGAGAGAAGCCTAAGAAAGGGTTTGTCATGACTTCCCAGTGCCTTTGGAGACGTTAAGGATGAAGATGAAGAATGGCAAAGAGAACCCAACTCAAATAATATTCGGATAGATCCTAGATGCTGCCTCAAATACTGCATTAAGATTTCAGAGGCTATGTCCTGACTCAGAAGGAAAAAAAAAATCTGTATTGAAATAGCAACTTCTGCCAAGAGCATGGGTGGGAAAGTTGGTTGGCTTTTGTCATTCTGAGCTGCAACCTCAGTGTTCTGGGTTTCCAGATCCGTTTAAACCTCAGAACACAAGAAAGGCTGCGAAGGACTCCAAAGCAGTTGACTTTGTTGGGAAATGTAGATGCTAATTCCATGTTAAGCACCCAAAGCTCTCTGGAGAGAAGGCCTCTGCCAATCTAATGAATAAATAAAACACAAATAAAGCTTCACGTTCGAGCCTGGGTGCCCCAGGGAGATAGTCTCTTGGAATTCAGCAATGAAGATGCCTGAAACTCTGTGCTGGACCCATCAGGGAGACCAGATTGCATCAGTGCCCAGACTCCCAGTGCCTATTAGCGGCAGATCTGGGCCCAAAGAAAGCAAATAATTAAGCAGGTCATTAGGAAGCCTATAAAAGTACGGATATGCAGCTACGCCCTGCCGTTAACTTCAAAGGTGACCAAAAGGCAAAGATTCTTTGTAGCAAAGGAAACAGCAATGGAAAAAATGAAGTCTCATGATACCCAAGGGCTACCCGGGTAAGAGTTTATTCCACAAAAGTCTGTTCCAGCTCAAGCAGGCCAAGTGGCTTCCCCTTTTGCTTGGGCTGCACTCTCAGAATCCACCCAGGGCTAGGCTGTTTCTGAGGTCTGCTCTGCCCTATACTATAGCAGGGGCTGGAGGTGGACAGGGTTCTCCCAAGGAGGCCAGCTAACCCGAGAGTCCCAGAATCCGCCTTTTGGCTGGGGAAAAGCTGTGTGAAGTGTGCCTCTCCGCTTCCTTCCTTCAAGGTCCTGCCCACTTACATGCCCTGTAAGACCCTAGAGAGGAGAATCAATTAAATTCAGATTAAACTCACTTACAGTCATATGTAAATGACCCAAACATCCTTATCTGGGCTTACTTGAGATTTCAACAATCTCCGAAAAGAGGATAATATTTAATGGTGGAATTTTAGGACTCACGGCCCACCTGTGAGGATAATGTTATAGACTCTTAGAAGGCTTATTTTTTTTTCTGATCGCCAAATCTTATTTCCTATTCAGGCACAGGTAAAGTCTTCCTATCTGTCCTGATGTAATGCAGACACATAGCTCCAGGCAACTGCCAGATTCTCCGGGCTTCTATGTTCTAGGCTTATACCAGACTGTCCTGGTTGGGCTGCAGTTTATTGGTCCTGAGGCATCTTCCAGTCCCTCCCAATTCTACTCTGATCCCAGCTGGTTTGGAGATGATAAAAACAAGTTAGAAATGCAAATAAAGGTGAATTAATTTGTCTGGGGCAAGGCTACTTGAAGTGTTCATTTGGAGAAGTAGAATATTTTCATTAATTCTTCCTTCCCCTCTGTCCACCCTCCTGCCATCAGTTGGAAATAACATTTCATTGGGTACAGTTTTTCATTTTTAGAAGACGTGTGTTCTTTTACTAAATTAATTTACCTAGTGGAGCCCTGATGTGATATAATTTTGAGGAAAGACTACAGAGTTGGTGTAATTATTTCTTAATACTTAAAAGCTCCCCTGGTTAATGTGTTTTGGGGAACAAGTTGTTAAATCATTAAGGATGGTGTTTTGTGGCCTTTTTCTAAGCAGCAGCTAAGGCTGACTTGAGCTATTGGGCTTAAAGACCACCCCCTACCCCCACCACAACTCTCTATTCGGACACTGGTAATGGGCTGCTCACAACCTAACAGGCCTGATTACTAGAACTATATTTGATAAGTGTGATCATAATTAAAATTTTCATTTATGAAAGAAAACCAAGGAGTTGCCCTGTCAAATTCTATGGTACACTGTAGTTGCTGAAGGAACAAGAGGAAACTTCTGGAAGCTGGAAACCACAGATGACTTAAGGGCTACTTCAGATCTGCTCAATTGTTGCAAAGAAATGAATGGTAGAGTGAGATTATGTTGAGCTAGAACGGGGCAAAAGTTATTCTCCTGTGGTCCCGGAGAGGAGGCCCAGGAGTAAGGCCTGAGAGACACAGTGAGGGGAACTTCAGCTCCATTGAAGGATGCCTTTTCTAGCAGACAGACCTAGTGAAGAGCAGGGGGAGGCGCTCCTGCAATAAGGAATTCCACGTGCTGGCAGAATAGAAAGTTCTAGCAGAGCCAAACACTAGACATCAAGAATTGCAGTGGAGAAAGACTGGCTATTGTGTTATGAATGGTGCCACCCAGGAGAAGAGGAAGCAATTGCTCAAAAGCCTGAACTCCCAGTCCAGGATTCGGGGAGGGGGGATGGTTAAGGTTATAGGGGGAACGGGTGTGTAGAAGCGCTGGCGGGGAGTTTTCCGTGGAGGACCCCAGAGCTTGGCCATTTATGGTAAAAGGGTATCAACAGACCTGGACAACAGACTCTGCTTCTGAACGGGTTCCAGAGTTGAAGTTCCAGTTATGTCCCGGTCCTTTGGTTCTGTATGTCTGGGGGGGGGAGGGTATGGGGCCCTAACTGGTTCTGGGTGCAGGTGAAGGTCAAAGTTCCCTCGTCTGTGCATGGTTGGGCTGCACGGCTCACAGCTTTTTTGATCTGTTGTCTCTGAGAAACAACTCAGTATCTTAAACAGGACAAGGACCATTTTGAGTTGACTCTGTGGTTGTAACATCATCAGTGTGTTCAAGAAAAGTCAGGAAGAACACAGCTCTTGTAGAAGAAATTCACATATTGAATAGGAAGTTGGAATGGCTTACCTCCAAGTTCTTTTCCTAAACTAATGTCCCCTAAATTATTCTGTGATTCAATGTGGGAATGGAAAAAATAGGAGCCACAGATTCAGGCTCAGTTACAGGTTGAGGGATCACCACCATGGATGATGTTCATGGTCAAGAACACTAGTGAGCTTAGACAAATTTGTTGATGGAAATGGGGTCACAGCCTCACAGTGTTCTCCATATAGGGGTCATCTGGATACTGAAAGCAAAAAACAATTCTCCTGAGGGACTGACTATAAGGGTGAAGAAGAAAGGAGCCCAAGCCTGGAAATGACAGTATGCTGGCTATAAGTGTCATCAGCCTTTCTCACTAGACACTGAACAATTTCATAGTCTTCATCCTGTCTTCTTTTCATCTGGGAGCAGTAACACTACTTCAAAACTTCAGCACCTGTGATGGTATGAGATAATTTCCACTTTCATTAAAGCATTACTTGTTTAGCAGCTCATTTTGATTAGAAAGAACTAATTTCAGACCAGTGATAGTGAACTTAAGTTGATGAGACAGGGTGGTTTCATGGGAAGTCTTCGTGGGAAGACACATGGGAAGTCTTCCCTGAGAAGGCAGCAGGCTCAGCCTGGCTATTGTTGCCCAAGGCTCTTCTCCCTCATGGGTCTGGTGTCCACGTGGCCTCAGTTTCCACTATCTTGTCCTGAGGAGCTAACATGGAGTGCAAAGGGACTTCGGCTGAACTGGGTCTCTCTTCACCACCTGGCTTCTCTCTTGCAATTGCTGTCATCTTAGTGATATCCTAATGAAGCCTCATCTGCCCGGACTAGTGACAATGCTGTGCTTCTCATATTCTTCCAAGTGGTCCGATCATATCCAAGGGAGAAAGAGGGCAGTCTACTCTTAAAGAAACACATACATACTCACACATATGAAGCAAATTTTAAATGTTTCAAGGTATTTCCCCTTTACCTCTTTTCTAAGACTTAATTATGATCGTTTCCTTCTCCACATAATGTTTTAAATGAAACATTAATTAAATTTATGACTATGTGTAAATACATCAACTTATATATGTTGCAAATTAAACATAAATATATAGGTAGAAAGAAAGAGGAAAGGAAAAAAACTCACTAGAAATATGTTGCTTTGTAAGGAGGAGATGGCACAAGCAGTTGGGTTGATGCTGTGTACTGGGATTTCAGGGCTCGTCATTGCATGGGACAGTCTTCTCTGAGCTGGGCCTTTAGGAACAGACAGGTACAAATTGCAGAGGCACAGTAGCTACTTAAAAGGTCAAATGGCTAAGGTGCCGTGAGCAAGAGTGTGTGTACTGAAGACGGCTGCCCACTAGATGATGCATCCCAAATTCAGTTCCAAACAAGGCCAAGACATATGCCAGGATTGAAAAAGCTACTTGTGTCCCTTACGATACAAGTAGCTCCAGTTGTTCAATCAGTCAGTGCCATGCCACAAACTGGGAATTTGAATACAGAAAAAGTGCAGGTACTGTTTTGGCCTAAGACAATTCTTAAACTCTAAGGAAGGACCAAACTTTATAATGAAGATCTAGAAAAAGGGGGCATTTCTGCAGTATTCATAGCACCATGAAGCTTTGCCTCAGAAGTTCGTAAAGACATTTATTTCATTGATTGGTATGAAACATCCACTCGAAGAACAGAAACATCGAATGTTGAAAGTACAAACTGGCCAGCCCTGGCCTCTGTCTCCTGTGATGCTTGCAGTGTGGCAGGTAACACAACCTCTGGCTGCCGGTGTAAACAATGTGACTTTGTTGGAAATATTTATGTTGGGAAGAACAGGGGCTATTTAGTCTGAAAAAGAGAAGATTCCAGGGAGACACAGTCACTGCCTCTGCTTGTGAATGAAATTGTGGGTGAGGACAGACGAGGGAGCTGAGTTGTATTATGCTAACTATGACATAGGCACTCTGCTAGGCACTGTGCCGTAGCTTATACGGTCCTCACAACAATTGTATGAGGCAGATCGATTAGATAAGGAAACCAAAAAATCAGAGTCTTGGTAATTGCCCAGCTAGGAACTAAGTAGCCAGGCCAGAGTGAATTCTGTATGACTGAAAATCCGGATGTCCTTCACTTCCCATGATTACGTTATAATGTGCCATGGGTAAAACTAGGGTCTGTAGACAGAAATTATAAGACAATGGATTTTATTCCACTCAAAAGAAGGAGGTGATTCTGAATTCAGAATGTCCAGCAATGGCAGGGTTGGGGGCTGGGGTGGAGGGTTGTCTTTCTGGAGACCATTGGTTGCCAACTCAGCACAGGTCATCATTTCTCAATGTATGTTCCACAGAACATGGGACCTGAAGTGTGGCAAAGCATGGGGGCGGGGATGGGGGGTGGGAAGAAGAAACGGGACACGTGGTTTGGTAAATTCTCAAAATGCGCAGTTAAAATACGTCATTTCCTAGAGAATTTCTCTGAGACTCACACACTAATTGTGCTTTGTGAGTCTACTAAATGAGGGCTTATTTGACTTTGGAACCCCTTTCTTCTGGAACATTTTCAGGGACTAGTGTTTCAAAGAATGCAATACGAAAATACTGTGGAGCATGTCAAAACACCCTTAGAGAGCTGGGTCAGAGGACCTTCCAGCCTTTGGCATATTTTTATTTATTCACTCATTCATTCACTGAACAACAGTCTCTAAGTATTTATCAGGGGCCAGCCTCCGATCTAGGCACTGGGGATACCAAGATAAGTAAGATCTCACCTCCTGTCTCTCTTCCCAACCCTGCTCACCTCCTCCCCATTCCCTCACCCACTATCACTCCCCTCCAGCCACCTGGGCCTCCTTTCGATTCTGAAAACACTCCAGATATTCCAGGCTTTTGCATGGCTGTTCTCCTTCCCAAAGGCTCCTCCCCCACAGAGCTGCGTGGCTAACTTAGACTCCTCCTGCCAGGCTACGATCAATGTCACATTCTCGGTGTAGCCTGCCTGGCCTCCCCTCTTCTTCCAGCATCCCTGATTCCTCTTACCCACCCCCCTGGTATTTTTCCCACAGCACTTGCCATGTTCTAGCATATGATGCAATTAACTTTGTTATTTGCCTGTCTCCTCCACTAGAATGTATGCTCCGTAACGTCAAGGATCTTCGTCTGTTTTGTTCAGATACATCCCAAGCATTTAAAATCGCTCCTGTGACATGGTAGGTGCTTCATAAATATTGGTGGGATGAATGAGCGAAACACACAGTTCCAGTCCTCATAGGTGCTTCTATGAACATCCACGAAGACAGGAAACTTGTGGGATTCATTATTTGAGAGTTAATTTTAGATAGAGAGGTAGATAAATTTCTAAATATATATGTATATATGTTTATGAAGTTGAACATCAAAATCATTTCAAAATTTTAGATAATGTTCTAAGTAGTAGATTCAAAAAAAAAATCAAAATATCAGGTACTGACGACAGCCTGTGTGCTTTCAGGGCCTCCCTGAACTTGAACTCTGATGTCCTTCATGGTGGCGATGCCAAACCCTCACCACAGAGAGCCCTGGAAGATCCAAGAGCAATCCGGAAGGGCACTTACAGCCTGTTCGTATTTTAATATCTGGGAGGTCAGAAGCAGGTGTCGGTGACTTGAATGCTCAGAATTGCAGGATGCTCCTTCCTCAAAGGTGTCCATGAAATGGGTTAAAGTTCAGTATGGCATGAATGTCATTTATGCCTTTACGTGCAGACATGGATGCTTTAGATGTTTTAGAATCTATTCTCCCCAAGCAAAATAATCGTATGTCATCTTCCAGGTGTTGGAAGGACCCTGAGAAGGTGTCATCAGACATCAAACACAGGTCAGCCTTTACCCTGACTTTTTACCTACACAGCCATCTGCTTATACATTTCAGACACACGCCATTGTCATCTGACAAGCAAAGCAAAAGGAGTGGGTTTCTTGGTGGTATTTTTGTTTAGACCAGCCTGAGTTTTGCCACAGGAAGATGATGCTGCCCCCTTACTTAAGGAGGGGTAAAGCTGTGACTTGAGCTCCCCACTGGCTCTCAGCCCTCGAACCAGCGCTGCAGGATGGTGACCGCCATGCAAACCCCGTCCTGCCGAGACTTCCTGATCCATGTCCTCCTGGTTATCGTCCTCGGCTTCTGAAAGAGAAAGAACAGACAGGTGAAGGTTTTATTCCAATTCTGGAGAAGGTCACGCATCAGGAAAAACTACAATCTTGTTGTTATTTTTACCTTTATGTTTATAAAATGGTGATGTTTCATGTTATGTGTGTGAGTGGCAACTTAAAAAAATATATAAGTAACAGGCGTTAAGCGAGTTAGAATACTTAACATGGATTTTGAACTTCTGCCAGGATGGGCTCCAAAGCCAGTTCTTGCTATTTGCACTGTTGCATTTATCCATTTCCAAACATTAGAAGATCCATCCGTCAGATTCTGTGTAAATCCAGCACACAGATAATTTGTAAAAAAGCTTTCTTTCAAAATGTTCTGCGGTGTTTCTAATCTTGTCGCTTTTCTAATTTTCTAATCACATAACCTTGAAGTCGAAAGACACAGCCTGTGATAATCTGTGTACACTGTCTTCATTATTATCACAGACATTCTGGAAAAAAAAAAAAAAAAAAAAAAAAAAAAAAAAAAAAAAAACCCTTCCGCCCCCCACACATTCAAAGCTGCCTTTAAAGTCCTACTTTAGTCACAGTTCAATCACATCCACATTAGTCCTACTCATCAGACAGAAAAGTGTTCATGAGCATAAGGGGGATATTGACTTTAAAAATTTACTGGCGAGGCGTTCAGAGCCTGCAGGAATGTCAAAACTCCAACCTGCATTTTGATGTTTTTGCCTCCGGTTAGTCTTGACTGACATGCTTGGAGCACTTTGGTCTGTGCTCTGGCATCCATTAACTGTCCTTGACTCAATGTTATCCAGGCCGTTATGGGCAGCGCGGTGCCTAATGGTTTCAGTGGATTAGACGCCCCAAGGTGTAAGGAAACTCACGCCCCATTTTAAGGGATCACATTGGCTATTCTTGGCTTCATTATGGGGGGCATTGTTTGATCCGAAATAATGAGGGCCTGTTAATTATTATTCTGATAATTGGGCCTCATGTGGGAGCACGGCAGAGCGCGAGGTGTTTTCAAAGGAAGCGAGTTTGGAAAAGGGAGAAAGAAATGTCAAGGTTGAGGTGTCTTTGAGAGGAGTTTGTTTATATGCAAAGTATTTTCACCGAAGTGGGGACCTGGAGCTGGGTGGAGGGGAGAGAAGGAGGCTGGAGCGAGCCTCGGTCTGTACTTACTTCAGCTACAGTGGACTGCAAAATTACTACCTTGGGCAAACCACTGAAAAAGGCTCACCAATCCCACACCTGAACCTACAATTCTGTACGAAGGGACTGGGAGTTGGCGTCTCTGGGAGGAGAGAGAAATCGTATGGAGAATAGCTGTCCTGGTTGAATCCCTCCTGCTCTCTCGGGAAAACTGTGAACTTTGTTTGTTTATGTGCTGTCGTTTGTCCTATTTTTTCCCATCTATAATACAACAACCAAGTCCACAAAGGGGGTCATGTTAAGACTGCTGCCTGGTCAGACAGAAGGGGTGGCTGTCTCTCCAGGATGCACAAATGTCAGGAGTTCGTGAGGTGGCTGGAAGCACATGACCTTTGTGTGGAAAGAGGTGGTGGTGGTTCGGGGGTATTTCCTTGAGTAACTCAGTCCCAAATGAAACTCTGAGATGCCATGAAATTGTGCTTAGTTCAGACACTGCCTGTGAGTTACAAGGACTGCTTTACAGTATGAAATCTGGACTGGGTCACTTTCTCCTTGGTGAATGCTGTTATAGCATTCACATTCACATTTAGTTATTTTTATGCCATTCATGTAATTGTGGGAGAGAAAATTCCAGAATCTGTGAGACCCCACAACATCGTCTCCTTCCTGGAATCCACGTGAGAGCCCCCAGTGTCTCCATCCACTTGAAGGAAGGGGTGCGGTTCAAACAAATGTCTCACTTTGAAAGGAGGAGGGAGGTTTCGGGGGAAGGTAAACTTGCATTTGAAGCTCTAACCTGGGTTTTTGTCGGACTTCCACATACTTCAGGTGCAGCCGGCCAGCTGAGATGAGAGCTGGCCTGCCTATAGACCAGGTGACAGTGACCGACAGGAAGAGAAGAAATAGAGAGAAGGACCATACTCATTTTGAGTTCCAGTGCTATGTTCACATGACTTTGCTTGGTTCTAAATCTCACTCTCCCAATTAAACTGGAGAGACTATCAAAAAGTGCGTGTTCAAAACGGTTACCTAGCCTGGAGTTTTGGACTTCCCTGAGCCTTCTTCATACGGCTCTGTGATTCCCTTTTGTATGTGTGAATGTTCTTTGAGATGCACCGTGGGAGGCAGAGCAGGAGGAAAGGGTGGGAGGGCCAGAGCACAGTGTTGGGGAATTGAAGAGTTAGTGGCCAAAACAGGTGAGCTTGCCTGTGATCTCTCAACTGTGCCCAACAGCTTCAATGCATCTCATAGGCTCATCAAAATGACACGGCACTTCACTAGAACAAGGCATACTAAGTGCAGAGTTAGAGAGCACAGCCATCCTAGCCCCGCGCACAGGGGAGAGTTAAAGTCAGAGTTGGCTGACAGGCAAGTGGAGACCTAGACTAGACTCCATCACTCATTCATTAGGTGACCGTGAGCTCAACTGGCTTTTCTTGGTCTGATTCCTCACCCGAGGAATGCGGCTATACGTCTGCCTTCAAACTCGACAGACGTGTCACGAAGCTAGCGCAAGGTTGTCATCACAAAGCGAATTGTATAAACGAAATAAAGTCATATTGTTTCCAGGTATTGATAAATTAAGACAGTAGAGACCCCGACCCCTTTCCCCCCTCTACCTCCAATCTTGCTGCTTTTGCTTTCTTATCTTTTCATTAGTGAGTGGATCAGCCTCCTATAGAAATTTCCATAAGAATATAAGAAATCTCATCCATCAGAACAGACTAATGACTCTTTCAAAATAGTACCCAGCACAGTGACCTACATACAAATATTTGTTAGATTTAATATAAATCACGGAAGCTAATGTTTTGACGTGTCTGGAATAAAGTTTGTTAGCAAAGGGTATGTCTTTTCTGCTCAAGGTCTTGCCCTTGCCGGTGAAGAAACTGACTGTTCCAACTTCCCTTCAAACAAGATCCTCTAAGACTTTTTAAAACTCGCTTTCTATGTATTTATATTTTCATCCTACATCATTTCTTGGATTTCAAGTTCTGGCTTTCATTTAGGCCTTTTCTTTTTATCTGTCCTGGAAAAACTGTTTCATGCTTCTATGAGGGACAATGAAGCATGTCTTCCTGGGATTATTAAAAAGGTGTGACATTATCCTATCCAGATCCTTGTATTTCATAGATTTACCACCGTGGTCCTCCAAGGCCTTGACTTTCTCAAATAAGGGGTTCTAGGCTTTTTAGTCTGCTTTCATACAGAAGCCTCTCTGTCTCTCCTTTGCCTGAAGAAAGCCAACTACCACTTTTATAAGCAGTTTTACCACCTTACAGTTATTATGGAAACCACCATCTCTCTGTGGAGAGCTCACAATTTGCTAAATTAGATACATGATGCATCATCAGGAGTCACGGATCAGAGACACCCCCGGATGAAGACCCTGTCTGAAAGGGGGAACACAGCTTCGTTTGTTCCCAGAGCTCCCCTATTCCAAATAGGAAATTTTCCTCAGCATTACCAGTTTACGGTGATATCATCTTATGTCTTGACATTCACTAGGGCAGATGATTGCCAAGGTCCTTGGTGCCTTTGAACTTGTACAAATAGTTCCACTTCAGTGACCGTGACTCAGAAGCCAATCTTCACAGCTGCCGCTCTGTTCTCCGGATGGCAGGGCGTACGTGTTTCGTGGACGAACCCTGGAGAGTGGATGGATGGAAAACATATATTCTCTCTTTCTTTCTCCCTCTCTCTCTCTCCCTCTCCCTCTCCTCCCTCCCTACTTCCCAACCTCCCTTTCTCTCAAACTAGTTATGGACTGCTCCCTTTCATTTTTAGCTGTGGTTACATCGATGACTCTTCTAAACTTGGCATTTCCTGTTGCACACAAAATACCTGTAATTCAAATAGTGTGCTTCTTTCTGCTGCTTTTTCCCTAGGAAAAAAAGACTTTGTCTTCTGTCTCCTTAAGCCTTGCTCATTAATGATGATAAAGAGAAAGTCATAAATACTATTGATTACAAGCTCTGTTAAGATAAAGATCACTCAACTGATTGAGTGACCATAGGGGAATTGATAAGCTGAAGTAAGTATTTTATGATTAGGCATTTGAGCTGAATCAGAATCCAGGATAAGCCAATTTGGAACGCGGTTTGTAAGCCCCTGCCCACTCTTCCCCCACCTCCCTTCATCAATCATTTGTGGGTTCATTATTATGTAAATTATCTGTGGTGGCTATGGGGTGATGGGCCATTTTAGCCCTCCCTAGAAATCCAGCTTCCTCTCCTCCACTTGGTGTCCTAAGGAAAAGTGATTAGGCTGGTGGCCTGAAGAACCCATTCCAGAGCTTTTGGGTTATTATGTCTTGGATTATTTAAGAGAAAATAATTATTTTATGACCTAGAAAGAAGACAATTTCATTTCATGGTCTCAAATAACGAAAGCCTGTCTAATTTGACTTGTTCAAAAGTTTCCAGGAGGCCATGGCATGGGAGGCTAATGTGGATGTCATTAGGCAAACTCGTGAAAACGTTACCGTGAATGCTTTTCTCATTTCTCTTGTCACTCTTTTCTTCTCACGTTCTGGTCTAAACAAAGGAATCGGTTGCACTGCACTATCAAATAGACTTGACAGAACACTTCATCATGTTGTGGGAAGCATTTTTATTCCATCACCTGGGTCAGGATGGTTTTTCAAAGCTTCTGGGATTTGTGAACAAATTTGTCCAAGATTACAAAGCGCTGAACAGGCACAGTGGGCTGTGTGCTCACCTGGCAACGTAGTTACTAGTCAAGACAGATCACCTGAGTTAATGGCTGTTAAACCAGGCGTGTGGTTTAACAGCCCTGAATCTGAGTTTCCTTGGCATTTCATGAACTAGCTCAGGCTTGGTTCTCCGGGGTTCCATAGCATCAAATTCTCTCAGAGGCTGTGCCCACACGCACAAACGCTTTCACTGATTCAACAAATACTGCACATCAGGTTAGAATGCGCCAGGCACTCCCCCAGCCGCTGGAGGTGAGTGGCTGAGCAACATAGACTCAGTCCCCTTTGGCGCTTACACTCTAGAAGGGAGGGAAGACAACATCATGACGGGTGTGCAACAGAAGCGAAAGATACACGACTGCAACTGACGAACTTCAGGACGTCTCTTCCCAGGTAAGTCGGTTCGCCTGAATTCTGCTTTTTTCCTCTTCCTTATTCATTTTACCTCCCACTTCGTCGTCGCTTCTCCTGGGGTCTACCCTGAGGGCCGAGTGACTGTCCCAAAGGAGACTGGTCACGTCCCAGGCTCCCTGACTTCTCTGGGGAGGTGCCGTCAGCGCCTGCTACCTTCCTCCCCTCCATCTCTAAAAACACACTTGAGACAGAGAAGGTTTAACATCTACCCCCCACAGGACATCTTTGTGTCTGCCTACATGTCCACACAGTCAAGTGCCTGTCTTTTTTTTCCTGTTAAAAACTTTTTAATATGTTCATTATTGATTTTAGTGAGAGAGGTGGAGTGGCGGGGGAGAGAGAGAGAAACATCAATGCGATAGAGGGATATTGACTGGTCCCCTCTCACTGGGAATTGAACCTGTGACCAGCCTTCTGTATGCACCCTGACTGACCAACAACAAACGCCCAGCCTTTTGAGGTGTAGGACAGCACTCCAACCAACTACGCCACACTGCACCGGCAAGGGCTTTTTTTTTTTAAGTCATGCACCTCTTAACAAGGGGGATGCATTCTGAGAAATGCATTGTTAGGTGATTCTGCCATAGTGTGAACAGCGTAGTGTGTACTCACACAAACCCAGAAGGCACAGCCTACTACTGCAATTGTGTGTGCTACGCTTGCACACGACTGGCAGCACAGTGAGCTCGTTCACACCAATGTCACCACAAACACGTGAGTAATGTGTTGTGCTAGGACATTACGATGGCTATGATGTCACAAGTGATAGGAATTTTTCAACTTCATTACAATATTGTGAGACCACTGTCATAGATGTGATCCATTGTTGATTGAAGAGCCGTCATGCGGTGCATAACTGTGTATGGAGAATGGAAATCCTGAAGATTATTTGTGCAACTCCAGTTTCCAAATGTATGCACCTCAATCATCCAACCAAGGCCAGAGTGCCCACATCCCCAAACTCAGAAGGTTCTTTAGCAGATTAGATAGGGGTCAGATCCAGGAATGTAAGGGAGAGTTTGTAGCTTGGGCCATCTGTGTGGTGTCACATGAGTGACCAGCAACACCATCTCCTGAGTATCTGTCACCATTTGGCATGATTAACTCTAAGTTTCCTGTAGTTCTCATTTCCATCACAGCTGCTGCATGGCTCTGATAAGTGTATTGTGCACAGGGGTGTGGGAGGGGAGTCACGGAAAGGAATGAAATTTCTGTGGCTTTGGTTTTGGTTCACTTTGCTACGTTGAAACTCAGAAGAAAGGCACACTAGGAAATAGGTCAATCTCAGCAGGACTTTCTAGAAGACTTAGAAGGTGGTGGCCTCTGCCAATCATCTAAGAAGATGATAAACAATTGCTTCTAACATTGTTGGTCAGCAGAGCTGGTTGATAGACAAAATCGTTGGCACGGATACACTGCACCGCAGAAGAAGGGAAACCATTTCTCTTCCGGTCGGAAGAATTTTGCCCCTGTTTACACCCAGCACGGTCTTGGGGATGCATCTGTAGCATTGAGTCAGGGTGAGTTTGGTGGCCACTACACACCATTTCCATATCCAGAGTCAAGACAATGTTTTCACGATCCCTCAAGTGCTGTTAACTCTTCTGATGCAAGAGAAAAATAACCAGTCTTTTTACAGAATGGACCCTTTGATCTGGCAGCCATGATAAACAGCCCCCGTTCTTCACTGTGCCACCTTGGGTGGGTCGAACGCAGAACTGTGAAGCATGCAATCCACGTCTTCAGGCCCCCCTCGCTTCTCTTTCCTAAACCTGATCCCACTGACCGGTGCTTTGGCCTCTCCTCTGTCATCGTTTGTCTAATTTCTTGAGTTGCAAAGACCACCCTTGCCCCACAGCTTGATTTGACACTTCTGCTCATTGTTCCACACGCGGACAATGTACTGCACACTCGCTCCATATCAGATCCTCCGGAAGGCCCTTTCCATGGTTATCTCAAGCAGCGATTCATAGGCACGGTGATGATCTCCGTTTGTCAGATTTTCTAAATGTTAAAAACGTTACCAATGTGTCATGGCTCAAGCAGGACTCTTGGACCACCCCACTAATCTCATCTTCCTCACCCACCTTGTTCTCAAAGCAGCCCCCAGAGTCACCTCTGACTCTTTTCCTTCCCTCGTTCCCACATTTAACCCAGCAACAAGTATCGTCAACTCCCCTTGTAGTATCTATCTGAAATCTGACCATTTCTTAGGAGCTACGTTGTTATTTGCAAACTTAAAGAAGACTGTGCATTGATACTCCCTTTCTCCTGAACATTCCTCTCTCAGACCTTCCCCTGCTCACACTGCTCTTCATTAAGATTTGGGTAAACTGTCACCTCCTCAAAGTCCTTTCCTTGCCTATCCCACTTCCCCTTCTCACTGTCTTTATCCTATTTGGTTATTTGTATGGTAGCTTTCACCACTTTTTCTTAGTACTTCTTCTATGTTTCTTGGTTTATATTCTACCATCCCTGGTAAAATAGAAGCTTTATAAGGGCAAGGAATTACCTAGAATGGGACCTGACACAGAGTAGACACGCAGTAATACTTATGATTGAATAACTAAACAGACAAGGAAACACAGGCCAGCAGAGATCAAGTCACTTGCCCTAGGCCACACAGCTAGTGAATACGTGGTGCGGCCAGGACTGGAGCCTTTGTCAGTCTGTCTCTTAACTGCCATGCTCAACTTAATGCCTCTCTCTGTCCCTCCCCATCAAGTCACCCCTGCATCCTGACTGCTTCACCCTGGCTTCTCAAGGAATCCAATGTCTAGCCTAATACTCTGTCAATAAATGTCTTACATCTTATAGGACTGTAGACTTCTTTAAGAGAATGCTTGAGGATGGTAATTTGGTTATCCAAAAGAATGAATCTATAATTTCAGTTAGAATCCCAATCCCCAAAGAGGGAGAATTGGGACAGATTTTAGAGGGCTGTGGAGGAGGGAGGTTGAGACAATGGAGAGTATGCTTCCATCAAATAACATCAGGAAGGTGGATCCGTCCATGAAAAGTTTGAACAATCCTTCCTTCCTTCCTCCCTTCCTTCCTTCCTTCCTTCCTTCCTTCCTTCCTTCCTTCCTTCCTTCCACTCTCCCTCCTTCCCTCTCTCTCCCCCTCCCTCCCTTCCTTTCTTCTTTTCCTCTTTTAATTATTGGACTATAGTGGAGTAAATAGTAGAAATATTTTCTTGGTTCAAAATTCCTTAGTCTCATTCCTTAGAGAATGATCCCAATTCCTTGCATTGCCTATCCATAGAGATTCAACCTCAGGCTGGTAGATTTGTTCCCACCATAATAATAAATGAGAGAGCTTCAGTTTTATTAAGCACTTACTACATGGCATGCAGTGTGCTGATGGCTTGACATTTATTGTCATTCAAATCTCAAAACACAGAATGCAGTATTATACTCATTACAGGTAAGAAAGCTAACTCTAAGTAATTTGTCCATGTTTACGTATCTAGTAAGTGACAAAACTAGGTTATAGACTCATGCCTGATCCGAAGGAGAATGTCAAAGTTTGTTTAAACTACTCTATCAGGTCTTGAAATTACATCCATAATATGTATCCCTGGCCATGGCAGACGTTGCCAATCATTCATGATAGCTTACCAGTGAGCCCAGAATCTTCCTTGATCTAGCTGTCAGGCCACCACAAATACTTGGTCAGAATTAGCACGGAGATAAAACTATTTGCCATCACTACATTGTTTTATATCATCGAAATAGTCCTGCTTTGTGAGGCCAGAGATCTCATGATTTTGTCTGGGGTTTATTTCCCTATTTTACAGAGTTGTCACAGTCTCAGTATTTCAGAAACAGACCCATCACCAGCTCCTAAGATGCCCCTCTTCACTTTCGGAGTCACCCTGCCTTTCCATTTGGAAGACCAGTGAGGTTTCCAGGAGCCATCCTCTTCGGCTGTCAGCAGATCACACAGGTCCATGGGTTGAAACTCCGGGCTGTTTGGTAATCATCCGTGTGGCTAATTTGACATAATTTCAGCCTTTGTAAAAAGAGCTGTAATACACAGGACTTTTGATGCTACACCTAATGATGTTACACAATAAAGTAGCAAGTTTGTGCAACTAGATCATAAAAGAGAAACAGATGGTCACATATATTCGACTGGTTGCAAGGAGGTGGCGTGTAGGATCAAGCCACAAATCAAGGGCTTTGTACTTGATAACATTTAAATGAACGGCTTCTCCTTTTTCACATTGTTTACTTCCGTGAAGTGTTTTAGGGATTGGTGATTATTTCCTCCCCACTGAGCATCTCCAGGCCCTAAGGAGATACGGAAAGAGGAGGATGAGAGAAATGCATCACGGAGGGGTGGAGAAAGTTTATGAAGAGTTGTGCTCCCCTAGGACGGGGAACAGACAGGAAGAAGGAAAGGGAGACCACAGCTGGAATTGGCACAACTCTGACTGGCTCAGCCCCTCCCTGTTGAAAAGCGCTGTCTGCTTATCACCCTCCAGGTTTCATCTGCGGGTCTGCCCCGGATGTATGAGCTCTGTCCAGGGGTCCCATCACTGGGTCTTGGCCCAGCACTGCCACATACTTGCTGTGCAACCTTAGACAAGTGACTTCACTCCTCTGAGTCTCAGGAGCTCCCTCTGTAAGGGGTGATTCTCAACCCTCTCTGGAAATCAAAGTCATCTGGAGAACTTCTTAAAATCCAGGTGCCCATGGCCTACCCTCGGCATTTTGGATTCAGGTCACGTGGGAAGGAGCTAAGTAAAGAATCCCTACTTTTACCAAGGTCCTCGAGAGAGAAGCAAAACCACCGAACTGGGTGATCTTAAGGCCCCTTGTGGCTCTGACCAAGTTCACATTTCAAATTCCACGCAGAGAGATTAATCAGTGGGCTTCCTGTGACAGACCCAGCTTTAACCTACACACTGAGGGGCCTGTTAGGTCCTGAGGCTTCGGCTGGAAAGCTCAGAGCTTAGGAAAGAGCAGAGCGTGGAGTGACCTCCTCCTTGGTAAGGCTCCGCGACGTGGATCTGGCTGTCAGCGTCCAGTGGCTGGGCGCTCACGTGTTAGTAAGTCAGCGAGAGGGAGCTGCTAATTAACTGAGCAGCCGTGCCAGCCGAGGTCACTTCAGCCCTTCTCCTGACAGCAGAGCCTCCTCTCCCACCTGGAGGAGGGAAGCCTCGTGGTGGCCTGAGGTTTCTAACTCCCCACCCGACGTCCCAACAGCAAGGAACTTCTCGAGAAAACTCTACAATGCCATTCCAAAGGAACAATGGGATTGAATTGGATTTGTTTAATTCTGCAATCAAGGTCACTAGAAAGTACTACAGCTCTTATTTGTGTGGTTTGGGTTTTTTTTTTTTTCTTTTTTTTTTTTTTTTTTTGGCAACATCTTTCTTTTCATTTGATGGTCCTGTCATCCCCAGAACTATGTATGCTACCGATCCTGCCTGTATTCAAAGCTGTTATTAAGCGGAGTCTTTTAGATTTTAGAGAAATGATAATGGTTGCAAAGATGACAGAAAGTGGCAGCTGGTGACAAAAAAAAACCCTTGATAAGACGACAACAGTAAATCAAACTACCGCCACTTTTTCGTTTCATGTTTGTTAATACCACCTCGCATTTTGAAGTTTAAAGCAAGGTTCAAAAAAAGCCAGGTGCTGAATCATAATATTAAAGCAAGTAAGGAGCTCCATGAAAGCGCGGAGATCTGAGGGGGGAAGGCAACAAACACAGCTTTCAACTGCCTTTTGTCGGCCTTTCTGC
Source organism: Tonatia bakeri (assembly GCA_004024845.1). Classification (NCBI taxonomy): domain Eukaryota; kingdom Metazoa; phylum Chordata; class Mammalia; order Chiroptera; family Phyllostomidae; genus Tonatia; species Tonatia bakeri. The sequence continues at coordinate 145,538 of PVIA01001583.1, forward strand.
AGATGTCACCAGTGGTTATCCCAGCAGAGGGTTCGGCTTGTAGCAGCGCCTCTGGCTGATTCCCGTGCTGCGTTTCAAGTGTCAATCAAAAAGGAAGGACGCAGCTTAGGTCCTGGTCATTGTCCTGTGAAAAGAGCCAAGCATTTAACATTGATTTAGCTCCCTCAATATACAAAGATAGAGCCAGCTTTGTGCACCGAAAAGGGCCTTTGGCAAGGTTGCTTGTAGAGCAATTCCATTGCATGGGATGTGCCTTGGTGTAGCTGTCAGACGGCGGTGTCTGGAGCCCCTGAAAAGTTATTTAGGACCGAGTGAGCAAATTAAAAAGAAAGCACACGTTCCCCGCCAGAGTGGTGCCAGCGGTGGAAAAGGCCTGTTAGCATCTCCGGGTCTCGAAAACAGTTTCAATAATAATAATAACTACGCAGCAGCTTTGAAACGGGGGGGCCAGGGCAAGAGAGGAAGGAAGGCAGAGGAGACCCGGGAGTCCTGGTGGGCACTCAGAGTGGGCAGCTGGGTTTGCGACAGTGCTCCCTCCAAATTCCTCGCAGCCTGTTTGGGTCCCGCGTGGCCTTCAGGCTGAAAGTTTAGGCCAGGTCCCTCTGTGCCTTTTCTTGATTTATGTTTCTATTTCCCCGTGAGCAGACTCTAGTTTGGCCAGATTTAGGAGAGAAATGATTACAGCAACATTTTGCGTTTCACCAAATGACCTTGCTGCTTTTGTTGCTCTTTTCCTTCTTTTTCTTCTTCCTCTCTGTCTCCCCCCACCTCCTCCTCCTCTTCATTCTTCTTTTTGCCATCAATTTCCTGTACAATATCCAATCACAGAATTGCAGGTTAGCTTACACGTTTACTTTTCAACCACATGGTCCGGCGCTGCGTGAACAGTCAGTCCCACATGATGTTACACTCCCCACGTTCCGAGTCTTTCCCTCCTCACCACTGGCGTCAAGCTTCCAAATTCACTAAGTGCAGGTTAAGAGCTATGACTGATGCTCCCTGAACGTCCTCGCGCCCTCCTTCATTTCCCAGCTTTCTCCGAAGCTGAACTGGGGTCTTGGGATGAGTCGGAACTCACAGGAATGTGGACTAAGTGTCCTATCACTTCTCCTTTGAAGTATTAACAGCCAGCATGCTTCGTCCATCCTCTCTGCCCCTTTGGAGGGCATGTGTTGAGAAGGCAGAGAGCTAAGATAGAAGAAACTTCTATCCCTGGGTGAAGGCAAGCTCTGCAGAGGGTCAGCTGACCCTGGGAATTTTGCATGAGCAAGAAGCAACCCTTTGTCGGGTTAAACCACTGGGCTAGTGTTTCACCCATCCTGTCTGATATACCCAGTTGAGCTAGAAGCACCCTGATCCGGCACTCACGGAAAAGGGGTGGTTCTGAAATGTTGGCTAGCCATGGACTTTTTCCCAGCAGCTGGTCTAACCTGTATAAATATAGCAAGATGATAAAGGGAAACACAACAACACAAAAAAGGGTTCATTTTCCATTTAGCCCAAGTCCTGAGTCCTCCACAATGTCTGTCATACTGAGATATCACCTCTTCACTTATGCCCACCGCCATCCTCCATTCCCTTGCCAAATTGTCCTTTAGCTGCACCTGCCCGTCAGCACCTTGACGGAGAATTAACCAAACCATCTGCCTCTTTCGCTCTTCAACCCAGACTAGTGAGTGTTGACTTACAGGAAATAAATCAACCGTGCTGATGAGTGCCACGGCCGGTTTTTGGTCTCCTGTCCCAGCTGCCCCTCACACGTCCTTAGTTAGCTTCTTCTGCCATCTTCTTAGCGAGTGACATTACTTTCAATTTCACAATAAAATAATAAGGGTAGTTGACATGGTTTCCTTAAAATCCCTATCTATGCCTCCACAGCTTTTCTGTGCCCCCCTCCCGTCTCAAAGGATTCCTCCTCTCGTCCCAGGAAGTGCCACCCACGCACCTGTCTTCTGGAGCTCATCTCCTAGAACTTGGCTCTATTAGTTACGTCTTTCGGTCCTGGAATTTTCCTCTTCCCAGCATGGAAACCAGGTTTCCTCTATAAGCCTTTGGACAGAGTGGCCTGCTGACAGTTTCATTTTTCTCCTTCCCTGGCTATTACTTGACCCGCAGCAACCTGCCGTCTGTCTTATCTATTTGAACTGCCCTGGCGAAGGCCACTGGCGACATCCACCCTCTCGCACGGGCACATCACATCGGCATCTGTCTCCGCCCGTCCGTACCGTGTAGCCTTTTAACCGCCGCCTTCTCACCTCCTGCTCCAGACTTTGTTTCCAAGTGGTTTTCTCCTGGCCTGCCACTCTCTTCTCCGCCTTCTCTGTCTCACCATCTTCTCCTAGATTCCCGTCCCTTTGAACACCATCCCTTCCTTGGATGCCACCTCTCAAGCTCCAGTCGTGGCCCTCTTCTTTTTCAGCTCCAGGTTTTTGTAGTAGCTTTCATGGTGCTTGCTGGAATCTGGGAAAGGACTGGGTGAAAAAACCCAAAACAGTCTATTTATGAAGAGGGAAATCTTCTCGGCTCAGACGTTGGTGCCCTAATAGAGTACAACTTCCAATGCAAGTGAGTTGCACAGTTTGCAAATAGGTATGGCTCAGACTGTGCCAAGGACCGGTTCTCTGCCTATTTTCAGGATGCGAGGCCTCTGCAGGAGCTTCTGCAGATGAAGCTGCTCAGGTCCGTGATGATCCCTTTCTAGACAGACAGTTGGCCACTGGCTGCTGCTTCTTGCCGCAGTGCATTTGAACATGTACTCGTCCGCCTGTAAACTTGTGGACTCCAGTGCCAACATGGGGTCAAGCTCAAGGCAATTCCGTGAGAGGTTAAACTGTCTTCCTTCTTTCGCTCTGCCCCAGAGATGCATTTCTAAAGATCATCCTCCTTGACACTTCTTTCTGCTTTATAGCTTTCCAACAGAAACCATTCTTTACTCCACTGCCTCTCAATGTTTGTTAACTTCAGCTTATAACCTTACATGTGAACGTTCGGCTTCGATTTAACTCTCAGCTCCCCGAGGCAGAGAGCATGCTGCTTGTTCCTCGCGGTCCTGACACTCCCGGTCCCAGACACCCACACAGACGTACACCCACACCTACACTGAGTCAGGACACAGGGAGGGGCTCCTCCTCAGCCTTTCCTCTGACTGCAGACAAAAGGACACTTCTCCACTGTAAGGATGACCCAATGCCTTTATCCCTGAAGAAAGAAAGCATGTGGGTTTTATCAGAAGCTGAATTTCGCTGGGTATCTCCATCTGGCAACTAGTTCAACCCTTGTGACTGAAGTTGCTGGTTTGGTGGACCAGAGTCATCGGCGTGAACTGATGGCTTCCCACGGTCCAAAGGGTGACATGGGTTACATGCAGATACACACTGGTTTTGTGACTTCCCCCAGCTTTCTAGCTGTGATGACAACTTGGCATTGCTTCTGAAGTTGCTATTTACTCTCAAGCATTAACCAGGCTCTTACACTACAACAAACAGCAAAGGCAACACGTCTATAGACTGGGAGAGGTGAAGTCACAGGACATTAAAAGAAAAAGAGGGAAAAACACCTAGAATCCAAAGATAAGCCAAAGCAAAGGGCATAGGACATGTGACTTTGTTTACCCTGGCTGGGCCCGTCAGCTCTGAGCACTGGGGACCAGGCAGGCAGGAAGGTTGGGGACCTGTCCAGAGATAGAAGTCATCTACACATCGAGTCAATTAAAGATTCAAGAGGCCCTTTGGGTCTTTCCATCCAAAGATTATTGTCTTCTCCCAGTTGTTCAGCGGCCGTGCAGGGCACTCAAGGGCAGAGGGTGAGGCAGGTCTGATTTAACCACATGGCTGGCCTGCACTCACAACTTCTCATCCCTCCACGGTGCTCCTGAAATGGGGAACATTCATGGTGATTTTCAGTGGTAATTGAGTCATACCCTTACTCTCTCTCCTCCATACTCCTTCCCCAGTTGTTTTAAGGCCCCTGAGATCCCAAGGAGCAGTGCATCAAGAACAGAATAGAGGCCGTCACTCTCTTGGCTGCTCCAAGCAGCCAACCCAAACACTGGAGCACTTGGGGAAGTGCCCAGAGCCTCTAGAACCCTCGATAAGGTGCTGTCGTCGCTCAGGAAGAAAAGAGTGGGGCAGCCCCGCATGGGTGCTCTCACCACGGGCATATCAGGTACTGAAAGTGAATCTGACCATGACCCTTTTGGTCAGAAGACACCAAGCCACAGCACAAGGACCGCAGAGGCTGCTCGGCCGTCTCCCGGTGGGCCTGCCCCCAACTCACTTTAGTCTGAGCCATGCTTCATGGATCTCTCTAGAGGTGGCTGGCAGCACTCACCTCACTCTGTGCCTCTAGCATGTGCGGGTCTTGTGCCCCTTTTATTGGTGGACAACCAGCAGTTTGTGTTTACCTGTCGCCCAAACAACCAAAGGGAAGTGAAACAAACAAAAAAGAGCTCATACAGTTGCATAAATTCAAAAGAAACAAACCCTTCCTCTGGCATTCTGATGGGACCCGATCTTTACAGTCCTCTACAGGAAACTTACACGAGGATGGAGAAGGAGGATGGGAGGCACAGCAGAATGGGGAAGGGTGCATGTCAGTGCCAGCCTGTGCAGGCTGCGCCCACCACAGCAAGACCTGCCCTGCTCCTACCGGATTCGTGGTCCTGCGTCAGAGGTCAGAACTGGTGTGAAGATCTGCATTCCAATGGTCTGGATACACTAGCCACCAGGGAGGTGGGCAGATCAAATAGTTTCGTGCCCGTTCCATTGGTCTTCGCTATCTCAAAAGCAGTGACAGGGATGTCATGGAGGCAATTCTCTTGATAACTCCTTGGTGGCATGTTCTCTTTTCCACCTCTGAAAAGCACCTCCAAATGAAGAGGTTGCCCTGGGCCTCCCAAGAGTCCGCCGTGCTGCAGTGTCACAGACCGGGTGAAAGGTTCAGACTGCTGGGAGCAGCCCTGGCTCCAGCACCCACCAGCCGAGGGGCCGTGGGCAACCGACCCTCGCACTCCTCAGCTTCCTCAGCTGTAGAAAAACGGTGGCTGGAATGAGAGCACCTGCCCCACCCAACTCCCCACCCCCACCGTGCTCCTGTGGGGACTCAGTGAGATGACACTCACAAGGCACGTGAAACAACCCCCGGCACAGACCGCATGGTCACAGGCACAGCTATTCCCATTATTTCACACTTGCTTGTAGCAGAAATACTCAGTTCCTGATACACAACGACTTCATCTGGGAGATTAAGGAGAGAAATGAATACATGACAAAAATTGTAAAGCAGTTCTGCTCTGTGAAATGTAGGAGGTGTAGAAAATCAGAGAAGAAAATTAAACCATGAAATTGACCTGTAATTGCAATGCCCAGAGATAACTCATGTTAATACTCGTGCATAGATTATTTGAGATATATATGGTAAGCACATATATATATAAAGAGATCATCAATATTAATGTAAATCATGTAAATGCTTAGATTTGTATTTATGAATGGTTTCATTGTGTACACACACACCGACACACACACATACTCATTTTATTTCATACGGATTGTACAGTATGTATCATGATTAGGACCCACCCTTGTCATTTCAGGGGGGAGGGCGCGTGGTGAGTCCTCTTCCACTCCCCACTCCCATCTTCCTCACTCCCTTCCCTCAGGCCTCTCCTTACATGTTCCCCACACACAGGCCTTCTCTGGCCGCCCTAGGTAAAAGAGCACTCCCCCAACCTCCTATCCCCTGGCCCTGCTTTATTTTGTGAAGAGGCACTTCTGTGGATGCGTCGCCTTTACGTGCAATATAAGCTTTGGTCACCCACCACCTCCCACTCCAGGTACAGCGCTGGCTCGGCCGTGCCTTTCTCTCTCCGCTGCTCACACTCTTCTAGGGTCTGTGGGGCAGGTTTCTTTATCATGAGTTAATATGCTCGGAGGAAACTCGAACTTCTGTACACCTTTTCCCAAAAGAAGCATATTTGAGAAGGTAACACCATGAAGAAGAAGGACACACGGAATAGTTGACGGTTGTTTTACTGTAAACACACACAAATGAGTCGTCAGCGCCTGCAGTTGGAGTGTATTATACAAGGAATACGAACTCTCTTACCTATGAAGGGCTAAGCACTTTGCTTAGACCTCTATCTCCCCACTCATTTGTGTCTGCCTAGCACTTCTAATCTCCTGTTCCCTGGGGGTTTCTACCACTAGAATGCAAGTTCTTAGGGCAGAGCCCCAGGGGGCCCTCTCTGGGCCTCTCCCCAGCACCCAGCACCCAGCCTCACTTTTGGAAAGAGCTGAGCCAAGGAGCTTGTTCATGATGGAATCATGTCAGCCATTCCCTTTTCATTCTGAAATCACGCTGAATCGGTATGCAGGCTACCCCAAGGAGGACTGGGGACTAACTGAAAGTTTGCATTGTGGGGTCAGGAGTTAATTCCCTGACAAATGACAGTTGGCTTCCCTTGAACCCCAAGTCCCCCACTCTCCACATAGAAAAGAGCCACACTGTAACTGATTTACCAGAGCCAACGCTGTGAAATACTAATTACGGTTTTTATTCTGATAACTTGATAAAAGGATTGTGAGCTGTTTCTAGGAGATAAGACCTGGATATCACCTCCGCAGGGCAGGGTGAACTGGAGAACGGGGTTTGGAAGCCAACCTGTGTGCATCTGGAGGAAGAGCATGCAAGTAGAGAAGATACAAAGCAAGAGAAAAGGGGAAAAAAAGATACACCTCCTGAAAGCCTGGTGTGAACGGTGGCTCAGAGAGCTTTACCTAAGGGATGGGCTAGGGAGTCATTGTAGAAGGCTGGCATGATGGCTGCTTTGATGTGTCAACTTGGTTGAGCTACAGTACCCAGTGATTTAATTTACTGTCAATATAGATGTTTCTTTGCAGATATTTTTAAAATGTGGTGAACATTTGTAATCAGCTCAATTTAACTAAAGGAAATTGCCCTCATATTTCAATAACATGAGTGGGCCTCATCTAATTAGTTGATGACTTTAAGAGCAAAACTGAGATTTTCTAGAGTAAGAGACATTCTACCCCAGACCGCAGTGTCAACTCCTGTCTGAGCTGCCAGCCTGCCCCAAGGATTTGGACTTGCCCACCCCACAGCTGTGTGAGACAGCTCCTTAAAATCACCGCCGTGGGTTCTGTTTCTCCGAAGAGCCCAGACTGATTCCATTGGCAGCAGCCTGTGCTCAGAAAGGGGGGAACTAGATGGGGACAGTGTGCCAAGGACAAAGGGGAGGGGATTCAAAGGCATTCTTATCACTCCTGCCAAAAATGATGAACATGCCAAATCAAGGAGAGTCACTGGGATGCAATGTCGATAAAGAAGAATGCATTTGCCTCGGGGACCAAAGTGGCTGAAGGCCATCCCTGGGACCTTGGCGGATGTCAATGTAGCGGTCATAGGTCCCAGCACATGCCTCACACTCCCCAAAGCTGTCCCCCTGCTTCCATGTTTGCTTCCCACACCAACACTGCACGCTGGCACGAACAAAGTTTAATGTGTCCATTTCACAGATCAGAAAATAAAGAGCCATGGGGTACCCCAAGGCTTGGGGCCCACAGGTGCCTGGAAGACAGGGGATGGTGTTTCAAGCCCAATCAAGTGGATACGAATGGGGAGGCTGAGGCTCAACCTCTTCTGCAGCCACCTGGGACTGAAATGGCCGTTGCCCCGATAAAAGACGTCTTGTACGTTAGAAATCAGTCCTGGAGAGCGGCCCTGTGGCTGAGGAGACGTCTCACAGGAGAATTGAAAGGGAAAGGCTTTGGAGGACAGAGGCTTTTCTAGGGGACGTTGAGTGGTGGCAACAAAAGTTACCCATCGGCGAAAACAGCTGGGGAGCCATCTGTCTGGGAGAAGCCTCGGGCCTGTTTCATTGCCCCCCCTTCCTGCATTGTGAGAGGCCTGGCTGCGCTGACGGGAGGCGGTTTACAGCAGAGGGAACAGAAGGAGACCAGTTGGCCCTTGTATAACCTTGGCCTCATTAGCATCCAACCAAAGCCCACTGCGCTATTGACTTCTGGTAAATATCCACCCACCAGGAAGATTTCCCCCAGCCCCGCCTCAGGGATGTTCAGACACCAGACAGGGCCCTCTCGCTTCCCACCCCCCCTCGCCTACTCCCCACCCTGGGCTTTGTCATCTGGGAGCAGCTCCTCTCTGCCCACAATCCAGAGCTCAGAAAACACTGTATCTTCCCTCCTGGAGGGGAATGCGGGGGGCGGAAAGGAAGGAAACCGCGGTGGTCACCTCTCTGAAAGTCTTCCATTCTCTCGCTCCAAAGGGCCAAACAAATAAGCCTTCGAAAGGTGGTGCAGCAAGTGAAGTGTACACAATTCTATTTCCAACTGCTTTGAAAACTTTTATTTCTGTACAGCAAATGACACATTATCTTTCCGGAGGTCAAGGAATAATGCAGTCGGATTCTTGCGACACCGTGAGAGTTAATGTTTCTATTTGCCATTGTGTCCTGTTGCAAAGAAAGGCGGCAGGTCGCCTGGGGTCACCACAACACGGCACAGAGATGGCGGAATCCACCAGAAGTGCTTTGATAGTGTTGGACACTATTGTGCAGAGCGGCTCCTTCCTGGCCCGCGCTGCATCACGGGCCTCGGAGTGCTAAGGAGATAAACGATGCTATCCTTGGAGTGTCAGAGGTAGAACTCTCCAGAAGCTGCATTCGCAATTTCCTCAAACTTAAGGACTTTGATGTGTTAATAGTAATTGAAACAGATAATTCAATAGAAGTGTCACTCTAATAGAATAATCGCCGAGAAAAATGAACTACAAAGAAGTAAATTGCAATTTACATTTATTAAAGCCCTGGGAGCTGCTGATGTTTTCTCGTCAAGAAAGCCCCCCAGACAAGGCCCCTTCCGTCTTCTGAATGTTCCTCCTCATTCACGGTGCCTCTGTCAGCGCCACCTTCACTTCCAAGATTGTCAGTCCGTGCGTTCGGCCCCTCTGAACATGCCTGCCACTGCAAAGTGTGTCATTATATTCATTGCTCTGGTGAAAGCCTCATACTATAAACTTCAGCTAAAGTCTTCATCGTCAAACGTCAGCTTCCCCCCATTCTACCTAGACCGCTTTCTTTGCTCCTGTAGGTTTATGAGATAAAATGGCACTTTGTATCTTTCAAGGGCCATGTAAGTATCAGTTGTTGTTATTGCGCTTCCCCACATTTCCTTAAGAGGAAACAATCTAGCCTGGGTTGTATTATAACCCTACCGAACTAGCTCCAGCACTTAGAGTAGAGCAAACGCAACAGTTTACCCTCCTGGGGAGGGTTGCTTGGAGCAGCTAGATTATTAGCATGGTTACTGTTTCTGATCCTTGATAGGCAGGGAAACACTTCACCTCCTAATGCCCTAGAATGCACAGCCTTCTCACTTCTTATGCCACGCTCACGATCCCCTTTGCACTGGATTCCGATCCAAGGTCACCAGCACCGATCCCCTCCTCCTTCTCACCTACCCAGTTTTACTTCTAGGAAACATCCTGCGTAGGACTGACTTATGACAGGAGACCACTGGGATCTTGATTCATGCACGCCTGGAAGAGAAAGTGGGGAGGCCTGGTCAGAACTCAGCCGTGTCTTCATTCCCAGGAATCCCAAGAGCCTATGGAAAGCTTTAGATTGCACTTAGAGAGAAAAATGTGGAGAGGAGAGCAAGAGAGACTAAGTGACAAAGAAAGAACCTGGGGCGGGCGTGTGAATAAAAGAAAGGAAGGGAGAGAAGCCCTGGTGAAGAAAACAAGAGAGGCAACCCCGGCCTCCTGCAGAAGTCTGTGAGGTAGAGTTAAGTGTGGGGGTGGGGTGGGGGGGGAGTGAGATGACACAATGTGTCCAGTACGACTCTAACTATATGAGGTCTACATTTATGAAGACAGACAATGGGAACAGAATTTACCAAAATGAAAATAGGTATATGTTAGGTTGTCGAGATCATAAATATTCTTTTCTCCATTTTTTAGACTTTCAATTACGCACCACATTTATAATACAAAAGTCAGAAGAAACGAGGTGTTAAGGAGGAGGGTGTAGAGGCACAACCACAGCTGCCCCTTCCAAGCTCCTCTGCCCTGACCACACAGCTTGTGTAGGGTGGAAGCCCCTGGCCTGGGGGCAGGGAAAGGCAGTCTGAAGCTCCGCCCCCAGGGGCTGTCTCCACTCTGCATCCACTTGCCCTGAAGGGTGAGCAGAAGAAAAGTGGAAGCCAGCGAACTTTATCTAGGGGTGTACTGATCCCCAAGCACCCGTTTAGAATTCCCTGTGGTAAGTCAAGTGTTGCAGGGACAGACATGACAGCTCTGAAGTGACTCCTCCCGGATATTCGAATTCAACTTTTTTAACTGAAGTTTTTTCTCATTATTTTCCCTCTCTTGTTTTTTGAACGTACGGCCACCTCCCCTGGCAGCGCACGTATTGAAATCGGCCCCACTCAAAGGCAGTGAGTCTGCAGAGGATGCCACGAAGAGCCAAACGCACAGTGTCCCATTGTCGGGAGGACAATGTAATTAAGCACAAAGAGCCTGGGCTCTGAACGCACCCAGACTTGAGTCGTCATCCCCACTGGGCAAATGAGTGAAGCCTGCTGGGCCTTGGTCTTCTCCACGGCTAAGCCAGGGTAATTTCGCTGGCTTCACTGGGTTGCTCTGAGAATCAGAGGGTGTAGGGCCTGTAACGCGTGTGACACGCTTTGAGTATTTTAAGTGCTCCACAGGTGTTCCCACTTCCGTCTGAACCAAGGAGTCCCATTCATTGCTGTTCACTTCACTGAATGCTTCTACTTCAAACGAATGTAGAATAACACTCTGGGACAACCTCACTCATTATCACACGCATTTGGATGTGCCACTGATTAAATCATGACCCTTAAAATGTTCTTTCCACACACAATAACAAAGTATTGTAAAACACATTTGCTCGACAAGTTCCGGCGCCAAAAGGGGTTGGTGAGGTGCTCTGGAGGAATACTCGCTGGGCTGGGGACCAGCCGTTCCAAGTCACAAACACGTTGAGTGACTTCGGGCAAGACGCTGCTTCTTAGGACCTCAGCTGTCTCATCTGTAAAATGGGGGAAATGGCCAGAAACAGGGATTTCCAACATGTTTAATCACTCCTTTTCTGTTCCCATTGAATCTTACCAAAAAAAAAACAAAAAACCAGAAGACGTCTGATTGTAGCCGGGAGCAGTGCCTGGTGACGCCACGGAGCCCGCTGGCCCTCCTTCCCCGGTGGTTAACCTTGAGACCCTTGTTCAAGGCTGCAGAGCAGGGCTTGAAACCACAGGTTTTCACACTCTCTCGAACCACTTGACGATCGAACATATTTTACATGTTTCTATTCTATGTGATCAACACCCCATCACGAGACATGACTGTTAATGTTTTTAAATACTGTCCATACATATCTAAGCATATTGTCACATTCCTTCGTTCCCTTTCATTGCTGGGCATTTAAAGAAGGCTCAACGCACAGTTTTGCTTTCCCGAGTGTCTGATGTTTTCTTTTTCTTTCTCTCCTTCTTCTAACCTTTTTTTTTTTTACATGCTTTCCATGCCTGTCCTTTTTCGGAAGGGCTGATACTCTCCAGTATTGACTTCCCCAGCCCACTTCCTTCCCTGGATTGTTTTGAATGTTTGAGAGTGAGGAAGGAGGCAGGATGCTTGCCATTCGGGAACACCTCTCTCTCTCTCTCTCTCTCTCTCCCCCCCCCCCGCCCCAGGTGGTGTTTCTCTGACAGATCTCAGCCCCGCACTCTTCTCCCTTCGTCCAGACATCCTCCAAATGGGTCCAAGGACCAGCCGCAAGAGCACTACCTCGGAGCCTCTTTAAAAATGCAGATTCCTGGGTAAAGGAACCGCTTCAGTAAAATACTGAATCGAAACCGCCAAGGTTCGAGTTAGAAGAGTAGGTGATCCAATCAGCTCCCACAATGAACGTTCATCTTCTTCCATTCCAAAAATCTTTTGAGTCGCTACCCTCAGTTTCCCCCATCTTCCCATCTCTCGCGTCGCAGCCTCGCCCCCCTCGGTTCCCATCCGGATCCCCAGCTGACTGGTGGATGTCATGCTACTTCAGTGCGCCCACTCTGGACCCCTAATCATGCCCATTGTGCTCCTCAAAGCTAAGTCAAGAATTGCTGCCTTTTGATTTCCCTCTCTCCATAGATGGTAGAAGGAAGCAGGTCCCCGTGCTTTTGTTGTTCCTGCTTCTGGGCTGAGCTCCATTTGCTGGTGAGAGGGGCTTATCTTCACTCTCCCTCTCTAAATACTGTAACATTCAGCATCCTTTCATGTCTGTGCTTTTAAAGTAAATCTTCGGACAATTAAAGATATGAAATGGCTAAATAGAGTTCCGCGGGCGTTGTTCCCTGCTTTCTAAAGGTTTAATCACACTTAATGGCTCTCTTCAAAACTTGAATTTTCCATTTTGGTGTTTTGACTCCATTGAAAGAGTTTACTAATATTCTTTCAAAAGTGTTCTCTGCTCAAATGAGCTATTCAATAAAGTTTTATGCCATGCTATAGGATTTACGCTAAATGGAAAATAATTTAAAGGAAGATCAGAGTTGGGGGCGCCATTCCTCTGCCCGGGTTTTGTTAGTTAAACCATAATCATCAATATGGAATCCACTGGAAGTTGGTGGGAAGGAACAAGAAATATCATTTAGATATGAGGGCACATTTCAAATCCTATTTCAAATGCAATTTAAATACTCCCGTTCCTGGAAGGGAGATTATTGTTCAGCCTTGTGATTCTGTAAATAAGAACTTGTGATACATTCTCCTTTCCTCCCCACCAATACTCTACACTGTCTCTCTTTTCCTTCCTCAAGAGTAATGGACAAAGGAATAGGAGAAAGTAAAAGGAATCCACTTTACGGCCGGTTGTCTGACACAGATTGTTTCAAACAAACTGTCTGGACCCTTTCTGATCTTGGTCCTGCTGAGCTACTTCTCGTTCTGACTCGTCACCGTCAGGAGTGGGAAGTCGGCTGGACACTGAGCACCCCCTGGGTTATACTCACAATCCCAATGCTAGACTGTGTTCCTTGCAAGGGAAATTTAGTGGAAAATAAAAGCTGGCACCCCCTGACAGCATCTGTATTAACCCCTCAACTCTCTGCTGGGCTAAGCGATATGGATAGCACGTGTGATGCTAATGAGACACATGGGCTCAGACGAGGAAAATTAATGCTGTATGTCTGCGACCTAACAGGGACGCCCTGCCTCCCTGCTGCCTTTGGCTTCCCCAAATTCTTTCTTCCCCCAAGTAACTGTTGAATGTTTGCAACATGCCCCGTAGGATGCTAAGGGCTAGGGTAAGTTTGAAGGAATTAGAACCTGACCTTGAGGAGTTTAACATTTGACCAAAGAACCCAGAAATGATGTAGGGTGTGGAAAGAACCCACAGGACACAACCTGTGACCCAGGCATGGTCACTTGCTGACTACATGATATCTGAGAAGGCATTCCACCCCTGTGAGACTCTCTCCCTTCCACAGGGAGGGCTGCTAAGATGTAGTAGCATGTATTGCTACATGGCTGATTTGTTATTTTGTGTCCTCTGCCTCCCCAAAGTAAGTAAGCTCCAGGAGAGCCAGGACCTTGACTGTTTGATCACCTGGGCATCTCTAGTACCCAGAACAGTGGCTGGCACAGTAAATAGTTGCTCAGTAAACAGCTGCTGAATGGACTCATGTGTTTCAGTTGAAGAAATCTTCATGAAGACTGAACTGCCAACCTTGACCTGGGTGTGGAGGCTTAGAAGGATTGACACTGGACAGAGGAGGGGAAGAGTATATCAAAAAGGTACCAGCAGAGGAAACAAAGTGGGGTAGAACGATTTCTGTGTCAAAGATACTGAAGAGACCATTTGTACTCAGGAGTGATGGCTCTGTCTGGGAAAAGTAGACGTGGAGCTGATTTTAGAAGACCTTAAATGCCAGGATTGGCTGGTGGGGAGATAGTGAAGGGTTTGGATCAGGGGTGTTTCTTGAAGAAAGTAATATTTTAGGAAGATTCATCAGGCAGCAGTGTTCAAGACGGAAGTGGTGGAGGCACAAATTAAGCAGACATTGCAATGCCTGAGACAAGACCTGAACTAGGATCATGGAAATGGGAATCTAAGGAGGGAGAACACGGAGCTTGACGAAGCGGGAGTTGATGGAGGTGGGTCGCTGAGGAGCTGAGAGGAGATGAAGGGGGAGAAAGCGATTCGGGTGTAAAGACTAGAATTCTGGTAGAATTAATAGAAATGGGGAAGCGGAGAAGAGAAGACCATTTTCGAGAGAAACAACATGAATGATTCTCGGCTATTTTGAGGTGCTGGTGGAACACCTAAGTGGACATGTCCAGCGGGCCATGGAAAACCTGCCGCTGGAGAAAGGAACGTGGGTGAGGACCAAAGACAGCGGATGGGGAAGCCACTCCCTGGGAGGTGACAGGGGAAACTGAGGGAGGAGAGGGTCCTGTGAAGAAGAGGAGAGCACAGGCCCCAGGGCAGACCCTGAGTGGGTGTGTCAGTTCGGGGTGGGAGGAGGAAGACGGAGGCAGGGACAGGAGTTCTCAGGGAGGGACAACGTCAGGACAAGGGAGGGACGGCTCCAAGTCATTGCCAGCAGATGAGACAGGATATTGGAAATGCCAGGCCACAGTATACAGTTGCTATAGGGATCGTTATGGTGAAAGTCCTTCCCAAGTGTAAGAGAACGCTCAAGTGCATCAACTGCAACAGAGAAGACGTCAAGGAAAATGAGAAATCAGGAAAGGTCATCACATATGCCCGTTAGGAGGTCATCGAGAAGAACAAGAGAGAGACCGGAAGCTTTTCCTACACGGGAACTTCTTCCACAAGGTGATTTCACGGGTGTTCAGCCTTTCTGTCAGAACACGTGGTGCAAAGCCCTGCGTGCCCGCATCCTGCCGAGTCCAGGAGGACTGCTCGTGGGGCGGTCTTTGTGAGCCACGGGCGGCCGCTGGCTTGTGTTCCCCATTCAGAGCAGGTCGACAGTTACTGATCATTTCACCCCGTGGAGGAGGAGTGACCGATTTCTTATCGCTGACACCTGCCATCACCCCTTCTTTGATTTGCCTTCTTCCCAGTTTTTATAAATAGCATGTTTTCAAGATTCAGGGGGGGAAACATAATAAAATATTAAATAAGACTCGATCAAGTGTTGGGCTTCTACAAGTTTAGTTTCACTCTGGAAAGACATGTTGGGAATTTGAGCTTTCATTAGGTACAGAGCTGATCTAACAGTGCATATGATAGGTTGCTGGCGAGCAACTTGCTAACACTTTGGAGTGCCTTTCAAAATATCCCCATCTCTAAGACATTTCCCCCAATCTATCCATTTAAAGGGACATGTAAGTTCTTTCCAGGGACAAAGCATGAATCCCCAAGGAGAGGTCAAGCTTAAGAAAGGGAAATTAAACTGTTTCCGCACTCCCATCTTCACTCGGTTTAAATTAACCCTAACGAACAAATGACTCACAGTGAAGAATAAAAACCACAGTGTGGTCATGTGAGAGTTATCACAATGTCCCAGAAAGATGGTGATAGAAAAATGTTCAAGTTTTCTTATCACAGCAGCCTTGGGTCACCTGTTCTGATAAAGATCAAGGTTAGGAGGTGGGGGTGGGGTGAGGGTTGGGCTTAGGGGTCTGAGGTTCATTTGCGTATTTCGTTAGGGAAAGTTTCTTCCCTTCGACAATCGGTAAGAGTCTGTGGCAGACGTGTCCCGAAGGCTGAAGAGGCAGCGGTGGAAGCAATGTCTCTGCCCTCAAGAGGGGATAGTGCAGTGGCCTGGGCAGGCTCACAGGCAGGTCAGGATGAAACAGAGCCACATGCGAGGAGGCAGAGGAGCGGGCGCTGCGCTGAGAAAGAATGGGTGTGCTGGGAGGCAGTCTCGGCCCTGACCGGAGGTGGGGGAAGGTAGGTCACAAATGCGCTTTGTGGGTGAGTTGAAGGGACCTTAGAGATGAGATTCTTCTCTTCTATCCTGAAGAAGGGTTTGAGCTGAAATGCCTAGTCACATCAAGGTCACTGCAGGAATGCCCTGTCCTGGCTTTGCCACACCCCCATTCTCCTCTTCTAAGGAGGAGGGGAACAAAACCAGGTGCTACCAGAGAAGGCTGGGGAAGGTTTGTGGTGTGTGTCAGCATTTTTAGGCCAGCTTCCCCATCCAGACCGAGCAGAGGGCAAATTAGGACCTTCACAGGGCCGGGACCCACCAACTCTCTGCCAGGAGTTGGGTGCATCAGGATAGTGTCCATAGGGTGGCCGTGGAGGAGGGTGTCCAGCGGCTAGTGGCCTGGCGCCTCCTAGCGAGGCCTGGGGATGTGCTGGAGTGGATCCGGGAAGAGCAATGGGGACCAGGAGGTGAGAGAAACCCCGCCCACAGGCAGCTTTCTGATTGGTCTTCTGAGGAGAGTATGACAGCGGTGGGAGGGGCAAGCTGGCTTTCCCAAGACTGGAGAGGAGTCCCTCACCCCCTTGCTCCTTCCCAGAGAGGCAGGGTTTTCAGCCTTGGGCTAAACTGGGGTCCTTTTCACTTGCTTGCTCCGAAGTGTGACCTTGGGCAGAGCCAACACTCTAGTTCGAGAGGCTTTGCATAGACTCCCCGAACCACCTTCCCCCGGGAATGTCGACTGCAAAGCCATCAGAGGGACCCATGCAGGGGACACTGGAGGCCAAGGCAAGCTTCAACAGTGAGGCAAACTCAGCGCCTCCGAGTTTTCTGGGGCTCAGGACACATCGAGAAAAGGTAGAGAGAAGGTCACTGGGCCTCTTTCTGAGTTGACCGCACTTCCCCTGTTTGTTCCTCAAACGCTGATAGCCGAGACTTGCCAGTCAGAGAGGGGTGTAATGGGGGACAGCAAGCAGGTGGACCCTGAACCCTTGCATTCTGGAGGAGGACACAGCCCAGAACAGGAGGAGGGCTGGAAACAAGCCCACTACCGGCACCGTCATGGCCCCAGGTCAGCCCTCTGTGGCTCTAGGAAATTCCAAGTCTGAGAAAGATAACCCCCACAACGTTTTCACTTCCAAGAGAAATAGCTTCTCTCTCTGCACATTTTCTTCAACTCTCAGCAAGACCCAAACAAGTGCACGAAGGTTATAAACCTGCTACTTCACTGGGACTGTTTATTTCCAGTCGACAAATATTGTGCCAACGTTCCCTTCAATTAGGAGACACACTTGACAATCTGACTACTCCATCTGATGCCTCAAGGGCAAATTTCAGCTCTTTCAGGAAGGGATGGGCCCATAACCGATCCATATGAATAAAATATACAGACAAGGAACATTCACAGCAGTTTGGGGAAACCACCTTCTGCAGCGAGGAGAGTAAAATGTCTACATGAAAAAAAAAATCACATAAATAAAGCATGGGGCTTACGCTGGAGGGAGGCTGGGAATTCCGACTGAAAGCTGCAGTATCTGCTTGCCCTTCCCCTGCCAGGAGTGGGGACTGAAGTGAGATTCCACACCAAGGAGCCTAAGACATTTATAATTCTGTGGGTGGGAGATACTGTAGCAGCAGAGTTAAACTCAGTAAGAATTGCACTAGTTTATTTCACTTTTAAAATCATCCGACAACCCTGGCCAAGTGGCTCTGTTGGTTGGAGGGTCATCCAGTACCCACAAAAGGTTGCAGGTTCAATCCCCAGTCAGGGCATGTATGCGAGGCAAACAATTGAAGTTTCTCTCTCACATTGACAATTTCATATTGATGTTTCTCTCTCTCTCTCTCGTCAATAAATATATCCTCAGTTGAGGATTTAAAACAATTAAGAGATTAACAGAATAAAATAAAACCATCCCAGCAAACAGAAGTTCTTCCTGGTGTCTAATCTCAATCCTTCTGTCAAACCTCTTGTCTTCTTTATTAGCCTGAAGACAACCAGAAAAACAGCCCAGTGTCCCCCCTTTTTATGGCTTTCTGTGTCCCGAAAGTGGAAGGCAAGAACTGGCCCCACTCACAGAGTTCTTCCTGCTCAGAATTGGCCGGGATCGACGCTCCCCTTTGCCTGGCAGGTTCGGACCGCAGGACTGGATCAGACCCCCAGCTGCCCTGCCCAGCTGCGCTAGTTGGGGTGCCATCCCCTCTCTAGGCTCCTGTATCCTCCTCAGTCAGTTCCTTCCTCATCTGACAAGGGTCTTCTGGGAATAAAGTCAGGTGATGAGAGTGGCAGGACGTGAAAGTCTGGTAGAAGTGGAGGGACCCATGGGCTCAGTTACTTAGTCCCTGTTTTCAGAGCTCACCTGCTCTCAGGTGCAGTGACTCCCGGAGACAGCTCAGTCACTGTCACAGAAATGAAGACAAAAACCACGTCTAAGTCAATACATCTCAGGCTTTACCTTCATCTAGCTAGCCCCCTGGAGAGTTAAGCCTGGACTGTCGTAAATATCTGCACGCACAGTTGTTTAAAAAAAAGAAAGAAAGAAAGGACCTCACTCAGCTTCTGCAGAGGTTTGTTAATAGAACAGAATCCATCGTCCATTTCAATATTGACGGGTACGTTCTGTTTCTCAGAGGGCATCGTAAACAGCTGTTGTTACAACAGAAAGAAATCTGGTGAGCGTGACCATCACTACCACTGTTTTACTCACCACTAAGATGTGTTTATTTCTACTGTTACTCATAAATGGTTATAATAGTATCTAGTTACGTTTCCTTATCACAGGAGAGTTCTCAGGTTTACACCAATAGTATCTGGTAAATCTCTAGTTAGGTTTCATCTCTCTCATATCCATTCATTCATTCAGTCAGTCAGTCCGTCCGTCCATCATTTATTCGGCAAACATTTGCGAGAGCCTAGCATGAGCGAGGATGCTGGGGAAGCTGTGAAGTAAAGACACCTGTCCTCCCTCTGGGAGACGGAAAGACAGACAGACAGCCTCGTGCGCGAAGGCAGTGAAGCAGAGGGGGAAGAAGCGATCAGCTATGCACGAGGAGCAGGCAGTTTGACCAGAAACGCAGAGGGTGAGCGTGAGGTTGGGGTGGACAGCAGAAGGGACGATGGGGGAGGGTCCACCTCTGCAGAGCACCGAGTGCCAGCTGAGACCTCAGGGCTCTCGTGGGAGAACGCGGCTCCTTCTCTTCATCCTCCCCCGCCCCCCGCCTTCCTTCCCTTCTTTCTCTCATCCCCTCCTGCACTCCCCTCTCCCTTTTTTCCTGCCACCCTCTCCCTCTTCATTCCCTCTCTCTCCTTCATCTCCATGTCTTAACAATAATTTTGATCTCACCTCCAATCTAGATATATTTGAATAGACATAGAAGAAATGATCAAATATCTAAATTTCAGGCATCTCTCGCAGGGATGGTTTATGGGTTCATTCCTCCTGTAACGCCCCATGCTGAGAGGACAGGACCTGCAGCAGCGGGGAGGCTGGGAGCAGGTACCCCCATCCCACTACTGATCAGCTGGGAGACGCCCCTTCCTCCCACTTGGTCTTCTCAGGGAGCCAGGGGAAACCCATCATTCTTGCCTTCATCCCTGCCACCGGCTGCATTTTTTTTACATGCTTGAAAAACTCATTTGAAAAACCAGGGAAGCTGACCAAACCTGGGGAGGACGGCTGGGCGAGCAAAGGGGGCACCGAGCCGTTGGGAGTTCATCAAGGACGCGAAAGCAGAGGTGTGTGGGCAGAAGTCCCTGACGTGTCCACCATTCCCGGCTTCACCAGAAAGCGTGCGGGCAGTCACCTCAGTCACCCTTGCATGGACACAATGTCAACAGGAAAAGAACTTTATTAAAGTCTGATTAAAACAAAGTCCCATTTAAATCATTGGGACTCTCTCCATCCCACCCACCCATGCAGCCCCAGAGAGCAGAGTATTAAAACTACACCCGCCTGCTCTGGTTTCTACAAGTTTGTGAAGGAGAAATTGCCCCCAATTTTGGCCGTGGTAGCCATGCCACGTAGCCTTTCCTCTCACCCAAATTCATCTGGCTGTGCTTTTGAGCTAAACAACAGGCATCCTCGGAGTTCATAAATTTTCATTCCTCTGCCCATCCAGAGAGCAGAAATTCATGACTTGATCGCAATCAAACAGTGTAAAAACCCAAACAAAACTACATCTGGACAGACAAACGAGATGCCAGGTTTTTGCTTGATGAGAAGGGAAATGGCTCAACCCTGGCCCCATGAAATAAAGGCTTGATCTCCAAAAACTGCTCATGGACCTTAATCGAGTCGCTGAGACCAGCTTCCCTTATAACATACAACATGAACTGGATATGGATGGACCTCATTTTGCTCAGCGCTTTGTGACCTGGAAAACATTTCGTTGGAGCCCTAAAAAAAATTAGCCCACATTCATTCTCTCCCGCCCCCCAAATGCGATGATCATCATTTTCTGTTCCTTTAGCCCAGGCAAACAGCAGGCAGGGAGCTGGCGGGGGCAGGGGGAGGCTAAGTGGACTGACAATTTCCTGACAGAGTTAACAGGCTGTTAAAACTCTGTCCTGCTCAACGTGAGTGTCAGTGTTCGGGAACCAGAAGGCTGGCGCCACGAGAGAAAAACAGGTGCTCATTGCTGTGGCCGGTCTCTGCGCGTGAGAACCACAGAGCCCTGACCACCGGACGGTGGGACGATCCATCATCCACAAAACTGGTTACGAGTGCAAAGTTTGAGTGGATTTTCTGCAAAAAAAAAAATCACGTGCTGCTGTGTGCAGAAACAGAAGGGGGTGTGTGCGTGTGTGTGTGTGTGCGTGTGTGTGTTTAATAGAAGGAGATCTCCCTTTTGGAAGCAAAAGCAAAAGCAAAACCTGGGTCACTTGAGCTGAGATCCTACCAGACCAAGAGGGAAACCTCACATTGCTGGCCCATATTCCTCCCTCTTCATGCTCCCCCAGCCCCTCTCTCCAGAGCTGCCCAGGGCGACAGTGTCTCTGGGCAGAAGCAGCAGCAGGCTCTATGCAGATGTTTTTTTAATTGTGTCCCGGCCATTACTCCACCGGGAGGCTTTTAAGATAATGTATTAACATTATCTTTAACCATGGTGGGTGAAGCAGCAGGCTGCGGCATTTTGTAGTGTGCGTGTTTGTGATTTCTTCCTGAGTTGTTTATTTGATAATGACATTAAATATTAGGAACTCTAACAGCTGGTGTGTTTATCCCGACTTGAGTGTATTAACCTCTTTAGCCCTTTTTTCCAGAAGAAGGACTCAGCATCGCAGCTCTGACTGTCAGCTGTGGTGCCTGGCGGCCCCGCTGGTTGGCGTTCTGACAGAACCTGAAGTCCAGGGCAGCAGGTAAACATGGATGACATTGCAGGGAGAGGGGGAAGGGAGCACATGATGACTTGAGGCACCTGCAGCTGCTTGCACCCAAATCAAAGTAAAGGCTGGGCTCACTGGAATGGAAAAGCACTGAATTCACCGGGGTGAGTTGGCTCCGTGCGAGGTGAGAGAGGAGGGGCTCGGTGGGGGACGCGGGAGGGGACGATGGAGCCCTGGGCACTGGCATCATGCCCATCGACAATACTCTGCTGAAGTACCTCGGGGGAAACCCCGGGTCCTAAGGCCCATTGTCTCCCATATGGCGGGTAAGGAAGGATTGGCAGCAGCCGGCGCCGGGCCGACAGGTCAGTGGCATGAAGGACAGACAGACCGGATAGGCTGTGCTACCGGGTAGGGCAAAGGTGGAGTGCACTTAACAAACGTGACTTTAGCCCTAGAACTACATTTTACCAGCCACGTGAGCTTTGAGCAAGTTATTTAATCTCTCGGCCTCAGTTTCCACATCCACGACATGGAAGTAATTACCCATGGCCATGGTCATGGTGAGCCACAGGCAAATGGCATAGTAGATGGATAAGGTGCAAATATGAATAATTACTGGCTTCTTGTCTCTCCTTAACTTACAAGAATTGACTTGGGACCCTTCTCTACTGACAGCCCCTGAATTTTAAGACGGTGAGGCATTTCTAAACTTCCGCAGCTTACTTTCCACCTGGAGTTGGAGTTAACAGAGCCCATTCCAGAGCCCTGGGGCGCCTCACCCCACACTCTGGGCCGGAGTGTCCCTGGAATGCTGACACACGGAGGGATAAGTAGTGGTCCCATGGTCAGGTTCACAGGCAAGTTGTCCCCCTTAGAAGAGACATGTTCTCTTCTAGGGCCACCCGCAGCCTTAGGGCCCTGCAGTGTGAAGATTTGTGGGTGACTCAACACTAATGATGGTGACTGGTCCACGCAGGTGGAGTGCAGAGTCAGGAGGGACGGAGAGCCAGAGAGCGAGGCTGGGGTTGCTCCAGGACAGCAGAGGAGGTGCTTCCGTTGTTCCAGAAAGCCAGGGTTACTCCTGTGCGTGGCAGTGCTTGGATGAACTGGGGTCATGAATTGGCTCATGATTGAGTGAAAAAATGAACTGTTCAATAAAAATAAAACGTGCATGCATTCCTGTGCATTGCCACATTCACGGCAGAAAGTTTTACTGTGTTGGACAACTTTCGTGTACCATCTCAGACCTCTGCTCCTCTGTACCCAAGGCCTCAGACCCTTTGTTCCACTCCAGCTGCCACCGCAGGGACCAGCCAAAGCACAGCCTGACCAGGGCCCCCAGGTCCGCACTGCGCGCTTCTCACTCGTGCATTGGGGCTCCCGTTACCCCTTCCTCCCACCCACTTTCTCTTCTCCTCCCCCAGGCACTTGGTGCCTCCCAGCAACGCCCAGGCTGGTCAGTTCTGAAGGCACACAATATTCCAATTCTAAGCAAGACTTCATCTTTGCCTGTCATTCTTTTATTTGCATTTTGACAGGCATCTCTCCTTTTTTCCATGGATCAATGTTTGTTTCAAAGGAATGACTTTCTAATAGTGGAATTTCTGGCAATCAGCACCTCTGGGGGATGGGACTGAGTGCGGGAGGTCCTTTTCTGCTTTTCCTCCCACCATGCCACGCCAACAAGCCCCTCCTGTGAGGTGAGCTCCACGAGTATGTCTGAGTCAGGAGTCAGCAAACTATGACCCCAGGCTAACAGGGACCAACTGCCTGCTTTGTAAATTACATTTTATTGGACCATGGCTATGCCCATTCGTTTATTGCTTATGGCTGCTTTCGGCCTCCCGGTAGAAGGGAGGGGTTGGGGGGCAGAGACTGTGCGGCCTACAGAGCCTAAAGCATTCCCTCTCCGGCCCTTAAAGGGAAGATTTGTCAGCCCCAGTCCAGGTTACATCATATTCACTGCAGTACAGAGATCTAGGTATGGCCCAATCAGAACATACTTTAGGCCCCATCAAAAGCTATTTTCTCTAAAAACAGTAAGCATGAAAAAAAAAAAGTATGTTCAGGTATTTCCAAAAAAAATACTAATGCTACCACAAATGAAAGCCTTTTACTGACTTTATCTGATCTTAAGACTCACAATAACCCCAGGGGTATTGTTAACCCAGTTCTAGAAGCAGTGAAACTGCGGCTTTGGGATGTTAAATCACTTGCCCTTTGTTTCATAGCAAGTAAGGCGTGAAGCTGGGATTCAAACCCTGGGCTGCCAGCTGATCCTAACCTCTTCTCTGCACCCCCCAAATGGTGATGATTACTACCATGTATTAAAGCATGTATTAAATACCAGGCACTGTGTAGTCTGGCTTCCCCTATCTTTTTATTTAATCTTTAAACAGACTCCATCAGGTGGGAATGTGCAGCCTGAGTTCACATCGGAAGTTTCCGCAGCTTTTATGAGGAGCTCCCCCCACACTAATAACCACAACAGCCATGTCCATGAAGACCCTTCATCAGCCCTTCACCTTGCTGCTGGGGGGCAGTGTTCCCCGTTCATTTTGCTCCCCTCTGGGGGCCTGGACTGCTTTTCTTCCTCCTTGCAGCCTGGGAGAGCTCAGTCTTCCCCGACCTGCTCCTACATCCGGGCAGCTGGGCCTGCCTTGCAGAGTGACAGGTGGCAGGGGGACTCTGGGTGTCTAACTGGGAGGTGGGAGTGAGAGAAGGGACCAAAGCGTGGTTTGGCTAAAGATACGAAAGGAGTGTGGTTGCTCAGCTGCTGGTGTGCTCTGGCTCAGGAAAGGAACCGACGCCGGCGTTTCCAGCTTTCCAGCTTCCGCGGCCATCGGCGCCACCGGGTCACCGAGAAGCACCACGCCAGCCCTCTGCCCCACCAGCACCATGCACTGTGCACGCTCTCTTCCCTCCCAGCCCGTCCTCGCTGCCAGGATGATTTGCTCATCTCTCACATGACTCTGCCGCTCACTCATTATACACCCCCAGGCACTCTGGGCCAGATGCAGCCTGATAACCGGCTCTGTGTGTGTAGAACCATGGGGTAACTTGCTAAAATTGTCATCTTTCTTCCTAGAACTTCGAGATGCCCGGCTGTGCCAGAGGGTCGACTAGAACTAAGCGCTGTTCCGAGTGACCGTGGCATCAGTGGTGCAGATTTATTGCTCGGCTCCTCCACGCACTCCGACTCTTCCAGTGTTACATTCTTAGTCTGCGTCTGGCAGAAGAGAGAACAGGCAGGGTGTGGGGAACGTGTCGAAGGAAACATGTTTCCTTGGTGACTGACGTCGGGTTGAGGGGCAATCGGCTGGACTCCGTCATATGTGGCGGTAAGTACAAAGGGACCGGCATCTTTGGCCCGTCGGTCACGCTCACCCCTGAACTCTGGACCTGCGTAGGCTGCTGTCTGTTTACATCTCCCCTTGGACATGCTGCAGGTCCCTCCAACCCAACAGACTCGAATGACAGCCCTGTCTCCTCCTTGCTTTGGTTACGGGCCTCCCTGCCCACGGAGTCCCTCAAGCGAGCAACCTGGGAGCCACTCCAGACACTTCCTTTTCCAGCCCGTGTATCCGTTCCTACTCCCAGTGTCTGGCGTGGCCCCGGTCATCTCTCCTGGCCTGTGGCCTCCCGACAGCCCTTCCAGCTTGCATGAAACTGCAGACTCTTCGTCAAGCAAGAACAGAGATAAAGATGACAAAGATGTCAGTCAAGAAAATGCGCAAACAGAGAGGACAGTGCCCACGGAAAACCGGAAACCAAGACTGGCCCTCTGACGACGGGTGATGTGAGCGTTTGAGAAGCCGACCGTGCCGGGGCAGAGGGTCCAGAAGCTGTGGACGTGGACGACGCTGTCCCTGTGGGGCTGGCGGGCACGCCAAGTGTCGGCTATGCTCGTAGTCGTGACTGACATTTGCTGCAAAACAGTCAGGGCTAAATTGTCCCTAACCCCCCAACCAGGTAAACCAGAAATAGGAATTTAACAGAGTCTGATTGTTCATCTTTCAAAAATACTGACTATGACTAAAAAGTCTACTTTATTTGACATGTGTCTTTCTTGGCAATGGATGTTGGGGAAGATAAAGCAGGCCTTGTCTATGCAGTTCCCAAAGAGAATTTTGAAGTCAGGGAAACAAATAAATAGTGACCGTGGGGATGTCCCTCCGTATCCCCCGACCCAGCCCTCCCACCCCAGACACAGTCACGCATCTCCTCGGTCTATTGCATTCACTCACTCTCCTTGCAGCACCATTAGAACCCCAACAGCAAGTTGGGGGACGTCAGCAGAGTCCTCTCCTGGAGATGTCCCCCGATAGAGATGATGGCAGTTAAAGTGGCGCTGCCACCAGCTGCCACACTAGACACTGTGTTGAAAAACTGCGCACAGTGGGCAGGAGAGGGGAGCAGAGGGAGCCAATGATGCCCCCAGAGAATGGGGGGCTCCTTTTTCATTGTGGGGATGGAAGGAGGGCTCAGACACAACTCTGACTTGCCTCCACCACAGCTTCTAATCGACAGAAAATGTGGCAAGTGGTTAAAGACCTGAGAGCCTACCCACCACCCTCCCAGGGCGGCCCTCACTGGCCTGGTAGCTGTGAGTCCCTGTCTTTGGTTACTGCTCCCTCTGCCTGGAATTCCTATTCCCCTCAATCATTAAGCCCTCTTTCCCTTGGTTCTGAACCCAGAAATCTCCCATCAGCTTCCACGTCTCAACTCAAGGGTCTCCTCATTGCCCTGAAAGAGACAGACTAGACCATGGTCTCCTTGGCTCCCCTGCCCCCTCCGTGTGTACAGCTGCCCCGCTACCTCAGACACTCTCTTACAGATGCTCACGGATGAGTCTGAACCCCTGTCTAGACCAGCCATTTATCTGATAAATTCTCAGTTATGTGCCACTGAATTTTCAGACCCACTTGTATCCCAAACGCCTTGCACGGTGCTGAGCAGCTAGTAAGGACTGTCTTCTAGTTTATGAGAAAATGGACGCTGTGGACTATCCCAGGAGTGGGGGATGGTAATGTTTGTGTATTTCTAGGGGAGAAAGCAAATCTTGGAAATTCTGCAGGCTGTCCAGACTCATGGACATTTGTGCAGCCAATACTGCGGAGGTTCTGGTTTATTCCCTAGACAGTAACTAAAGCCACTGGCCACATGAGGTGTTCAAAGGGATTCTCTCGGGAGACCCCAAAGCCCAGTGTTATTGCAGTGAACATGTTGGTCAGAAGGAAAAGGAAAGACAGTTCTGCGTAGGCTGGTGCCCAGCATCAATCTTTAAGGAGAAACGTCTCTCCTCCTGCCTAGAACAGAGAGCAGAGAATTGTGAAGACATTACTAGGAAAACAACGTTTCTTCAACCTGCCCGAGCTGGACTCTGAATCACAGCGTCCTTATTTGGTTTGATCTTTCTTATGCTTCGAAATTAGCAAATAAACTAACTTGCACCAGAAACTCTGAGATATATCCAGGGTCCAACAGAAACAACTGACTTATCTGTATATGGGATTACTTATACATCTCTCTATAAGGACAGATCATCAAGAATTTTCCATTACAGTGAAGACAGCAGAAGGTGGAAGAGAACTGCAATGAACTCACCAGCCAAAGAGTTATTCTGGCCGTAGTGGCTCGTGATGCAAAATCATTCAAAGTATACGTATTTTGGACACCACCTAGTAGTCTCCATTCCAGCCCAGACCCTCATGAGCCCTAAAAATACGCTCCTTCAACTCATGGGCATGGGACAACCCGGCAGTGATTGTGGGGGTGAGGGGGGAGCGGATGTGGAAGAGGATATAAGGGGGGCATTTGGTAATGGAAACAATACAATAAATAAAAAAGATAATCTTAAAAAATATGCCCCTTCGTATCTATTTCTTTACTGATGTGAATTGTGTCTAGATATAAGCTCAAAAGGGAAAAGAGGCCCTAGAAACACTGTGGCGCTTTTGAGGATGCCTTTCTCAGGTTAACCCAGAGGGAAAGGGGACAGTGATAGTCGACTGGGAGCTGAGGTGGGGAGAAAGGGCAGCGGGGGTTGGTTTCTCCTGTTCTGGGTCGGGTCCCCCAGCCCCGGAACTGCCCATCTGTGAGCACGCCTAACATCACTGATGCCTTTGTCTTGGTTTTTCTACTAGAATGTAAGGAGAAGAGATGGACTTAGGCATCTTTGTAACCCACATGGCTCCCCACACACAGTAGCAGGTGCTCGATTAATAGATTGGAATTAATATCTCATCACCTGGACAAGGAAGATGAATATAGAAGCTCTCCAATGAGGTTGCAATATTACCCATAATATAACTGTTTACCATATAGCAGACCCTGGGAATATAAAGATAAAGAGGATTCAGTCCGTGCCTTCCAGGAGCTCAGAGACTAGCAACGTCAATGGCTCACTTTAATATGATGTTATCAAGGCTTTTCATACTAGCAGTGCAGTTGCAAAAAATAGTAGAGGAGTGCTTAGTGTGTTCCTAGCACTTGCTTTATCTCCTGCAATTACTATCCTCATTTGAGAGTTCCTGTAAGTTAGGTGGCCTGACTGTGGCAGAGCTGGGAAGGAGTCTGGTCCAGGGTGTGAGCCCTTCCCGCATGGTGCTGCTGTGCTGGAGGTGGCCCAGGGACCCAGGAAGCACCGATGACAGACATGTGTGTCCTTTCCTATGTGCTAGAGCAGCAGGCACAATGTCAGACACTTAGTTGTTAATATAACTACCTTCCGTGGAATTTGAGCAAACGTCACCTCCACTTTCTCTTAGCTCTGAGCTCCCATGACACTAGCAGCCTGTACCCCACACTCCCACTCCCATCTTTGGGCCTTTCTTTCCCTTGGGGGTGCCAACAGCTGCCTGATTTTATTTTCTAAATGATTTCTGCCCCTACCTTGACTGTAAAATCCTTGAGGTCATGCATTTAGTTTATATTGTTGTTTCTCCTGCAGCACCTAGCACAGCATGGACACTCTGCAAGTATTCCATTTATTGGCTAACTGACTGATTGTTGCTGTATTTTTCTTCTGGCAAAACTAAACCAAATCCACAACCATGTTCTTTGAAGCACTATTCACCACAGCCAAGATGTGCAAACAACCTCAATGTCCAGGAATAGATGACTGGATTTTTTGAAAGAGGGTACATCTACGCCATGGAAGGTTACTCAGCCTTAAAAAAGAAGGAAACCCTGCAATGTGGGACATGGATGAGACTTCACTATGCTAACTGAAATAAGCCCGACACAGAAGGACGGACGCTCTGTGACTCCACTTACAGATGAGGTATCTGCAGTAGTCAGACTCATAAAAACAAAGAATAAAGTACTGTTTACCAGGGGTTGGGGGTTGGGGAAATGGGAGTTGTTCATGGGGGGCATAAAATTACAGTTATGCAAGACGAATAGGAACCTGCCATATAACACCGTTCTGGTGGATAACAACACTGAATTGTACACCTTAGAATCTAAAGGGGTAGATCTCATGGTAGATGTTCTTAACACATGCGTGCGTGCACACACACACACACACAACCCCTAATGCCTTTAAATGCTTTTTAAAAAACTAAGCTAAGCTAAACAAAAACAAACAAAAATTTACCTTGACTCAATTTCTCCTGCTAGTTACTGCTCAATTTCTTTGCTCTCTTCTGCAGCAAAACCCATCGAGAGAGTTTTCCGCCAGTTTTATTGAGATATAACTGACAGATGTTAGTTGAGGGTGTACAACATAATTTGATATATGTATACATATGAAATAATCACCATGATGAGCTTAGTTAACATCCATCACCTCACCTAGTTACTTTTATTTTCTTGTGATGAGAATTTTTAAGACTTACTCTCTTAGCAACTTTCAGATATATGATAGAGTATTGTCCACTATGGTTACTGCGATGACCCCCATATCTCTAGATCTTATTTGTACTTCCTAGAACCTTGACCCACTTTGGCCATCCCTCCCCACCCACCCCTGACTCTGGCGACCACAACCACCGATTCGTTCTCTGTTTCTACGAGTTTTGTTTTTGTTTTTTGCTTTTGTAGATTCCACGTATAAGTGAAATTATATAGTGTTTTTCTTTCTTGGTCTGACTTATTTCACTTAGCATGATGTTTTCAATATCCATCTACATTGTTGCAAATGGCAGGATTTCCTGATGTTTTATGGTTGAGTAAGGAAATAAACTTCTTTATCCATTTACCCATCAGTGAACACTTAGATTGTTTCCATATCTTGGCTATTGTAAATAACACTGCAATGAACATAGGAATGTGAATAACTCTTCAAGATAGTGACTTTGTTTCCTTTGGATATACACCCAAAAGTGGAACTGCTGCACCATATAAACCTTCTATTTTTAATTTCTTGAGGAGCCTCTAGACTGTTTTCCATGGTGGCTACACCACTTTATATTCCACCAACAGAACACAAGGGTCCCCTTTTCTTCATATCCTCACCAGCACCTATATTTTGTCTCTTAAATGATTGCTCCTTTACCAAGTTTGAGGTGACAACTAATCTTCCCTGAAGATCAGTGAGGTTAAGCACCTTTTTCATGTACCTATTGGCTATTTTTATGTCTTCATTGGAAAAATGTCCATTCAGTTCCTCTGACCATTTTTAAAATTGGATTGTGTGGGGTTTTTGTTTCATTTTGTTTTATTTTGCTTTTGCTATTGAGTTGTATGTGTACTTTATATATTTTGGATATTAAACCCTTATTAGATATAGGACTTGCAAATATATTCTCTCATTCCATAGGTTGCTTTTTGTTGACGGTTTCCTTAGTTGTGCCAAAGCCTTTTAGTTTGCTGTAGTTCTGCTTGATTACTTTTGCTTTTGTTGTCATACCCAAGAAATCATTGCCAAGACCAATGTCAAGGAGCTTGCCCTCTGCTTTCTCTGAGGAGTTTTATGGGTTCAGGTCCAACATCAAGCCTTGAATCCATCCTGGGTTGATTTTTGTACAAAGTGACATTCTATGTTGTCAGCAAGTCCTCTCTTCTCGTTTTCCCTCAGACCTGACCTGCTTGAGAGTTTGCCTCCACCGTGCCTCCAAAACCACTCCTGCTCCGGCCACCGGCGACCTCCGAGTTGCTAAAAGGACGGTAACCTCTCAGTCTTCATCTTTCTCAACCTCCCTCCCCAAGCACTTCTTACCTGGCTCCAAGGACCCCACACAGCTGGGAGGGTGCTCTTTCTCAGCCTTCTTTGCTGGTCTTCTCTCCCCAGCCTCTTCCCATTGGAGTGTTCCAGGGTCTTGTTCCCAAGAGGATCATTGGTTCTGTTCTCTTCTGCATACTCCCTTGGCGATCACATTCAGCCCCCTATATGCAAATAACTTCCACATTTATATTTAAAGCTGAGATAACTCCCTCCAGGATAACTTCAGACTTATATCTCCAATTGCGTACTCAACATCACCAGTTGGATGCGTGTAACAGACACCTCAAATTCAACGGGAAACTCCTGAGCTTTCCTGAAAAAGCTCCCTTCCCTGTGAGTTGTAAAGAACTCGGCTCTTCCAGTGCTCATGCCCCAACCCTCAGCCTGCCACCCAGCAGGAAATCTCCTTGGCTCCATCTCCAAACTATATTCAGAAACAGGCCTCCAGCTCCTCCTCCCCTTCTCAGCACCTCCACCTCTGTTGTCTCCATCCTCCTCCTCCTCCTCCCCGTGTCCCTGCCCTCTATGCTCAACACTGCAACCACTGTGACCTTTAAAAAACTACATCAGATCATGCTATTCCTCTGCTTAAAATTCTCCAGTGGCTTCTCATTTATATCAGAATAAAAGCCAAAGATCTTTTCAGATGACCGGTAATTCCCTATAGGAGCTAGACCACAGGATCCATCCTCCCTTATTGTCACTCTCCCTTGGCCATCCTTGTACACACTGATCGGGGCACGGGGGCCTCCTGGGTGTTCCTCAGACGCTGCAGGTACTGCACCAGCTTAAGGCCATTGCACTTAGCAGGTCCCTTGCCTGGGGGCTTCAGCTCTGGATGTCTGCCCAGCTCAGTGGCTCCCCTCCCTGCAGTCTTTGCTCATGTCACCTTCTCAGAGAGGTATAACCTGACCAGCTGCACAGCATCCTGACTCCGTCCTCGAGGTTTTTCCTTCTCAGCTCTGCTCAGCCTGTCCATAGCATTCATCACCTTGGAACATATACTAATTTGCTATTTATCATTTTTATTGTTTATTATTCATCTTCCCCTGCTAGCATATAAGCTTCAAGAGGGCCATATCTGTTTTGTTCATGGAGTCATCCTAAGCTCCTGGCACATAGTAAGCACTCAATAAATATTTGTGAAATGGATCAATAATTCATTAGTCTATCACTCTGGAACCAAGTAGGCAGCATGAGGTCCTAGAGTGGGTCTCCATATACAAAGAAACCAAGAGGGTCCCTGGGCCCTGGTCCAGAAAGGAAGGAGGATTAATCATTTATCCACACGTGCCCGTGCCTGGTGGTGCTGTAAATAGAGATTTAACCCGAGCATCCATCAAAGCACTGAGCCTTCCCGGGAGAAAAGTATTCACAGAGTACCACAGGGAGTGGGGATGGGAGTCACTGAGGGTGAGATTTTGATTTGCAGGATTTCAGTTTTACCGAAAGAGCATGTTGGGGTCCATCCCTCATCATGGGACTGGCCCCCTTTGTCCTCCCTCTTCCATCCCAGCTTCACAGCTACACCCTGTGATCAATCCTCTGCCCCAGGGGACCAGGCAGGACTTGGCACTCAGACACAATAATCAGCACAACCCCAATCGATGTTGAGATCAATGCTGGTGTTTGAAATCAGGTTCCACTGCGTTCACTTCATCCAGCGGCATTTACCTCGGCCGGGCTGGGACTCCAGGAGCTGTGTGTAGCCTTTCCCCCTCAAAATTGAAAGTGTTTTTTTTTTTAGTCACAGTAGTGGGTTTCAGAACTGCAAACCAGAGAGGTGTTTTGATTCCATAAACGGCCTCCAGAGGAAACCATTTCAAGCCCAACATTTTTCTTCTTCAGCCAAGGGACCCAGTAGCATCATCTCAAAACTCTCCTTCCCCCAGGCCTCTCCCTTCACACACACATACACAAACATGCAAGACCTAAATGGGAAACAAAATCAGTTCCTCAGCCTATTTTTGCTCCATCGGAACGTGGACAGGGAAAAAATGCATTGTAAGGAAGGATTCTAATGACCTTACCTGCTTAGAGCTACAAACACCAGAGGATCCTATCAGCGCAGAAGTCTCTTGTGTTTGCACCTGCTTAGGTCGTTATTTTGACACTGTGCCTGCGTGTTTGTGTTGGGACGGGGCCGCCCAGCCTCCAATGTCTTATGGAGAGAGACACCTTGAAGTGCCTCATGCCAACATCACAGAGCCCTGGTCTGCTTATCTGGGTCAGCAGAGCCTGCTCCCCCCAGGTAGCCGAGCACTTCTGGAAACATTGGGGTTGTGTTAAGAACTGTATGTTTGTTCCTGTGCTTTTGTGAAGTCTGCCCGTGGGCAAGCAGCTCACCCTCCCTTCCCTGGAAAGACCGAGAAATCTACCTGAAAGGAGGAGGGGTTTTATCAGTCAGAAGACAGGCCTCTCATCTCCTCGCTGCCTGGCTTTTAGCTATTTTGCCTGATGGAAGCTGGCTGTGTTCTAGAATGGTACTCACTTTTGGAAGACATTGAATTCTGAGACGTCAGAGTTGGAAGGGATTGTAGAGGTTAATTGATTTATCCTCTTCTCCACTCCTGTTTCACAGGTGAACAAACTAAGGAACAGAGAGAAAAGGCCATATAAGGAGCAAATAAGGAACAGCATTACATCTAAAGACAGAGGTAATTTGCTCCAGAATTTCCACATAGAAAAGGCTCATGGAGGGGCAATACTGTGGAGGGGACAACTAGGTAACATATTTTGAAGCTGCTTTTGCTCACAACATACATGTTAAAACGCATGTTTTGGGGGGGGAGCGGCTTTGCTAGAGGCTAATAGAGTTATGTGGAACACCAAACACCTGTCCTCTGTGATCAAAATTAAATAAGTATGTTTAGGCACACCCCAGAATTCAGAAATTCTGATGCCTAATCTAGGGCTGCCCACAGCTCCTCGCCACCTTTACAGGGATGTTGTAAAGGAACATAATCACCTGAACTTCCCTCAGAGCATCCCCTGGAGCCATGGCACGGGCTGTGCCCTGGCACAGGCTGGGTGACACTTGCTCTCACAAAGTACTTGGTTTAGGCATCTGTAGCCCTTCAGGATGTTAGACTTCAAAGAAATGCTGTCATTCAGATCAACCTTGCTCAGAAATTTCAAAACCTTTGTCCCAGAGAGTCTTCATTTTTTTTGCTCACTCTGACCAATCCCACTCCGGTACTTTCTCTGTACACAGCCCTTCCAGCCTCCGGCTACCCTGGAGCCCTTTGAGCTGCTTTGCATGAGCCTCACACGAACCAACTCACGCAGCCTAGCCCTATGCACACTGTCAACAAGATGAGTCATTGAGGGCAGGCCCACACTTTGGAGCTACTTGTCGTCCCCTGAGAAAAGAGTTACGTGTTCTTGCCTCAGTGATGAGAGATTAGGAATCTTGATAAGCAAACTGAAGATACTCCTTATCACCATTGCTTCCAGCTAAGGTGTTCTTGCCCCTTTCTCCTTGCCCAAGTGAATGGTGCCCCTCCGGGAATGGTCAGCATTCCCTAAAGAATGTTTCACAGGACACAAACCCTGTGAAATACTCTGAAGAAAAGGAGCAGGAAAGAGATTCTAAATCAAATAAAGTCGCACACCATATCTCTTCTGCCCGCATCTACTGCCCAGAGCAACCATGCTTAACTTCTACTGAGTGGCAGAGTCGCCGGTGGGCCATTCTCAAAATGCCAATTTTGGTTCCACCAGAATCAAAATTTCTTAGTTCTCGTAGGACTGTAGGGTTGAATAAGAGCAATTTTTTCCCCAAAAGTTAGTTGCTTTTTATTTTCATCATATCAGCACATGCATTTTGTTAAAATTAAATAAATAAATAAACTAGAAGGGGTTCCAAGGAAAGCAACCCTCCCTTGGTCTCCTCCATGCCTCCCCAGCCCTTCTGCCAGGCTTCTGTCAAAGACAACCAACTTTCACTATTTCTTCCTTCTTGTTATTTTGATGATTAAGAACATGTGTCATATAACACATTTCTGTCATTTTTTTTCGAGCTGTCAACTTCAGATATTGTCTATAATGGATGAGGATTTGGCTCAGTTAGACCCCTTTCCTCGCCGCCATCCATCCCCGAATGAAGGCATCACCCTTCTGCGTCACCCCCGCTCTGCGTGAGGCAGCAGCAAGCTCCAGGTGCCCATCCCTTCCCCGGGCTCAGTATCTGCAGACGGTCATAGGATGGAGACAGCACTGGCGAGAAGGGTGGGGCACTATCAATAGGCTGAATCAATAGGTTGATTCAAAAAGTTGAAAACCAATAAACAGTATTTACACTATCATGCTCACGTCAGGCTTGTTCTCTGCAGAGCCGGGAACAGTTTGTTCTGCTGCGCACGCAGCTTGTAAATGCGGACAGTGTCAGGACACAAAAGTTGTATTCGTTCATGGGAGACGCCCTCATCACCACCCCAGCACGTTAATGTTTGCAGCAGTCAAGTACAAATTTTCTCACAGTTAGAAAGAAACCCATGGACATGACGTAAAGGTCTAAGGAAACAAACACTGGGGAGTGACGCCTTCCCTCCTTCTGAGAGAGGCGGCTGTGATAGCTTCTGCATTACCCTAAGTGACTGAGGGAAGCTGCAGATGCAGCTTGGGAGGACACTGCTGCTGGGTTCAAATGAAACCAGACCAATGAAGAAACCTGCCCCTAGATTGTACACTTCAGCTTGGATGACCCTGGCCTCCATCAGAGGTGAACGTCTTCACGGAGGAAGCAGAGCCCCAGGGTGCAGAAAAAACTTGCTGCGATTCCAACTGCAATTGCACACCAGCAAAGAGTTAACTGTGCTGATATTTTTCTTAGTATGGTTACTGCTTTAGTTAATGCTTTGGTTACAAAGTTCCACAAGTTTTGAGTCACCAGCCAAACCCTGTTTTTCCTGTGAGCCCTGCTATTTTTATTGTGGGAGTCTCTTGATTATGAACTGTTTCAGGGTGCCAATGGGACATCATAGGAGAAAAGTCTGACAGTATGGGGTTTGTATTTCCCCCTCAGCAACCTTGACAATGGCCTTTGTGATACTCAAAAGGCAATGTTCCTAGAGACATTTTTGAATAAGTTATTCCTTTACATATTTCACCTTAATAGTTCCTTCAAGATTCACCAAGCTCTCAATTATCACCTCTAGTCCATCAATCACCCTTATTTCTAGAAACTTATCACCAGTTTCCTCATTTTGCACCAGCCTAGACTGGTTGTTCTCTGGGCCTGGTTGCAGCTGTTTTCCCCAGATGTAATCCATTTTTCTTACGTTTCCCATTTTTCTTTTCCTTTAACTACTTTTATTTACTGGCACATATTCTTAAGAATCACTCTATAAAAGATTGCAGAGACTTTTTGCAGGGGTGTCAAACTCACTTTCACTGGGGGCCACCTCAGCCTCGCGGTTGCCTTCAAAGGGCCGCATGTAATTTCAACTCCTTAACAGTTAAGGAGTAGTTACATTTATATAGTCCTAAAATTATCCCGGCCCTTTGAAGGCAACTGTGAGGCTGATGTGACCCCCGGTGAAAGTGAGTATGACACCCTTGGAAAGGCATACTTTGGAAGATTTGGCCAGCCACAGAAACCTAGCTTCAAAATATCTGCCAGTGAATTTGAAAGGCTGTGATCCATTGCCTTCTAGCATCTCGTGTTTCTGATAAGAAGTGTGATGCCAATGTGATTTTTAGTTCTGATTTTTCTCTGAAGGCATTAGGGATCCTTTCTTTATTGTTACAATTCTGAAGTTTCATGTGTGTGCCTAGTTGAGACTTCTTACTCATTACGCCTGGCACTTGGTGTCTTTTTCCACTTGAAGAACCTAAGCAATCTCCTGTGTTAATCCTTTGACAAGTTCTCCCTTCTGTTTTCAGCATTACTTATTTGGGTAACTCCTATTAATCAGATGTTGAACCTCCTGAATTAATACTTGATATCTCTCACATTTTCTTTTATTTCTTCCATTGTTAAAAAAAACCTTTTCTGAGAAATCTTTCAAGCTTAATCTGTTGAGCCTTCTGTAGAGACTTTTTCTATTTTAGCAATCATATTTTTAAATTCCAAGAGCTTTTTCTTGTTCCCTGGTCACTTCTTTTATGAATCATCTTTTTCTTCTGTACAGAGGCTGCACGCATTCTCCAAGTTTTCTGAATATGCTCACAAATTTTTTAATCTCTCTTCTGTTCCCTGAAATATCGGTTGCCTTCAGGTCCGCGGCAAGGTTCCCTCTGCTCTCCTCAGCTCCTCTGGCCTCCAGCGGGCGGATTAGCTCCTCCTTCACGGTGCGTCCTCCAATGATGGGCTTCCTGTTCTCCGCGTCATCAGTTGCCACTGGTGCCTCCACTTCCAAACCTCTGTGGAGAACTCCATTT
The DNA here is from genome assembly GCA_004024845.1 of Tonatia bakeri. Lineage (NCBI taxonomy): Eukaryota > Metazoa > Chordata > Mammalia > Chiroptera > Phyllostomidae > Tonatia > Tonatia bakeri. The sequence continues at coordinate 182,361 of PVIA01001583.1, forward strand.
CCGTTTCTCCTTTGCGTTGTCTATATAAACGGTATTTCCTTTAATGGGATCTCCTCATGAAAAACGTGCCTGTGTGCTCAAACACCTTGTGAAAGAAGTTGGCATGTAGAGTTTGTGAAAGCTCTGCAGTATATCACATGACCTAGAAATTGCATTCCTCGACATTTGTCCCAGAAAAATGAAAATTTTGTTCCCATGAACATATGTACACAAATTTCATAGGTGCTTTATTAGTAATAGCCAAAAAAATGGAAACAACCCAATAGCCTCCAACTGATAACCAGATAAACAAATTGTGATATAATTATACAATGGAATACTACTCAGGAATAAAAAAGGAAAAAAAACTACCGATACCCTCGACAACTCGGATGGATCACAAGGTCATGATGCGAAATAAAATCTTTTTTAAAAAGCCAATCAGAAAAGGTTATACACAGCGTGGCTTCACTTATATGACATTCTCCAGGTGACAAAACGCTAGAAATACAGAAGAGATTTGTGGTTGCCAGAGGTTGGTGTTGGGGAACAGAGCGACTATTCCAAAGTGACATGATAAATCTCCACTGTGGTGATTGATCAGCTCTGTCACCTGATTATGGTGTTGGTTACTCAACTATACACACGTGATAAAATTTCATAGAGCTATACACACATACCTCTCCCCCAAAAGAAATAGTTCACATAAAAACTGATGCAATCTGAGTAAGGTATGCATCTGAGTTGTTAGTGTTGTTAGTATCCATATCAATTTCCTGGTTTTGACAGTGTGCACTGTTTATGTAAAATATGTTCAGTGGCGGAAGCTGGGAGAAAAGTATAGGGAACTCTACTACTTGATGTGGTTTTATACCTATTGTTCACTTAAAAAAATCCATTGTATTAATGAGGCTCAAAAATTACAAAATAATAACAATTTCCCAAGAATCAGATAAAAACACCTGCACAAGTGATTCCAATTATGAGTTCCCCACATTAAACGGGGTTCTAAGAAGCCCTACAACAAATCCATCCCTTTAGACGCTGTTCGACCCAGTATTCCCCAGACTTATTTGGCTGAGGAACCTCTGTTTCATGAAATTTAGAAACATTCTATGAAAAACTCAGTGGGAAATGATGATCAAAGCAATGCCAGTATTTCTGCAAACAGGCATTCCTTGAAAGTTTATAAAAAAGAGCTCACGATCCTTCCATCTCCACCTGCCAATCTATGAAGCTGGCTGCCTGGTGTCTTTTGTACTGGAACATAAAAAAAAAAAAATTCAAAATGTAACTGAGGTTCCAGAGCTGTTCTGACCAGGGTGCTGCTCTTAGGACACACATACAGGTCAAGGACTCAGGGGGTCTGAGGCCACATCGAGCAGCTGTCCCACTGAGTAACCTTGGACAAATAGCTTCACACCTCTGGAGGCGTTATGCTCACCACCCTCTTTATAACACCCCCAGTTCAGTTTTGGGCTAATGGGGAAATGGTGCTATAGAAAATCAAACTGCTCTGGGATCAACATTCCAAGACTTGAGACATTTTCATCAACCAATCTAGACCATGTGGTGTCAAATGACAGAAATCTGCCTGACTAGGCAGGTGGGGAAGCAGATTATCGCCCAGGACCTTTCTTGCCCATAGATAAGAGTTGCAACTTGACATGATTGGTTTATAGGAGGGGGGCTTGGCTGCAGCAGGCAGAGCTGTGCTGATTAGTAAATTGGACCACCTTCCCTAAAGTGGTCTAACACCACCACTCTGCTTGCCCACATTAACCTTGCCTTGAACTTCTCAGGAGCTGCGTAACCCTTCCTCCCCTCAGTGCTTCTGAACTCCGTTTCCAGTAGGTTAATTTGCACTGGCTTGTGTTTTATGCTGAAAAGACTAGAAAGTCCCTGTCACGGGCATAAGCTATGTACTCAACATTGAGGATTCACACTTATCCTCACGTGCTTTTGAAGTCACGTGTAACTCCAAGGTAAATCTCCCTGTTTCCAAGTAGCTAAAGTCACCGTTTTGACTCCTTAGTAGCTAGTACATGCAGGTAAAGCTGTCACGCTGAGAATGTCCCAGCCACCCCCTAGGTCTTCGCCAATGTGATTGGAAATTCTCTTTGGGTGGGGTTTGGTCTTTTCTTAAAAAGCAAAACTGTCAAACAAACAACAATGATAATGAAACCCCCAGACTCTCTTTCACTGCCCCAGCACCAAGTCCAGGGCCATGCACACAGCAGATGGCCACAGAATGCCTCGCTCAGCTGCATGCTGTGTAGAACTCTGGCTACAAGTCAGGAGGCTGGGCCCTGCCTCTTCTAACTCCTACAGAGGAGACCTGTGCTGTTTATAGGTCAATGCAAGTGTCAAGGCACCAACATTTGGCCAAGGAAACCATACTTCACGAAGCCAATTACACAGAATCCAACGCGGTGAGCACATCATGAGCTGCTCTGCTCTGCGGTAGAATGCTTGGAAGCGGCTGGAGAGCCCACGCAGTCAGCCCCACCTCACCACCTCCTCCCACTCGGTGACCCCTTAAGTGCTGCTTGGAGAACAGTTCAGCCACTCTGGGTGAAAACCTTTGGTTCTCTTTTACCCCCAGTACTGGTCAAAGAGAAATTAAAGAGTCTTCTGTCTGCTCAGGGTGACCAGCTGTCCTTATTGGCCTGAAGCTGAGGGGTTGCCCAGAATGAGGGACTTTTATTGCTAAAGTGAGGAGAGTCCTGGGCAAACTGGGATGGCTGGATGCCCCACTGAAGATCATCAGAGGACACCGATTCAGCTGGTTTGGGAGAGAACTGCAGGAAGGTCAGTGACAGAGAGGTGGGAAGAGAGTCCAGGCAAGTGGCAGACAGACCCCAAGGTGATTCCCACCGACCTCCAACCTCCTAATCTGCGTGCATTCATGTAATCCCCTCCCTTTTCATGTAAACAAGGCCTGTGCCTTCCTTCTAACCCACCAAACATGACAAAGGTGGTAGATACCACTCAGGTGACTACAGCGCATGGCAGAAGACTCCCCTGTCAGCAGCCTGGAGCCAGAACTCCTCTTGCAGACTTAATGAAGTAGCAGCCATATCAGAAAAACCCAGGTGGCAAGCCCTGTGGGTGGCCTCCAGCTGAGAGCCAGCAAAAAGTGAGTGATCACAGTCCTGCAGGTACAGAAACAAATTCTGCCTGCAACCCCATGGGCTGGGAAACAGACTCTTCTCCAGGGAGCCTCCAGGTGAGAATACAGCCCTGCTGAAACCTGAGTTGCAGCCTTGAGAGACCTTGACCAGAGTATGCCGTCACTCTGTGCCTGGACTCCTGACTCTGGATGCCGACGTCATACGCACACCTTGTGTGAAGCTGCTGTGTTGGTTGTAAGTTGTTCCACAGCCACAGAAAACGAAGAGAAGATGCTTCCAACCACTCTGCTAAGCCTGTGAGAGTCAGCTCACACAGGAAAGGGTTAACGCCCATGCCGTACTGCGGTGTGGTCTGCACCTGCCACCCCTCCTGAGGAAATGGCACAGCCAGGTGGGTGACAAGGCCAACACTGGCCCTGGCTCTCTGTGCCCTGAGCTGTCCCCTGCTTAAACCACACTCGGTGCGTAAGTACATGGAATCTTGTTCACAGACTAAGATTCCCAACATCTGCCAACGAAGCTTTCAAAACCAGGTCACTTCTGACTAGAATCACCCTCCTTGTTACAGCAGCGACCGGCTTTCATCATGAGTGACATTCACTTTGAACAAACTGTCAAGTCAGGAGTTAAAAACCCCCCTTTGAAATGATTCTCTTCCTTTCTGTCTCCTTTTCTTCCCCCACCCCTTCCCTGTCCCCGTCCCTGTTCATTTGGACTCATTTCCCCTGTTCAAACAAGATGGTAAAAGGATTAGAGCAGGCGGCATTGTACCAAATTGGTCTAATGGAAATGAGGACCCTGCTACTAGAAATGTAGGTAGGACATAAAATAGGATAATTGACAGTTTTCACTTTGCAGGCCAACCTCAGAGTTCCTTTGTTTGACTGGCCTGACCCCCATCTCAGTGTGATTATCCATTTCAGAACTTAGCGAGAGACAGAGCAAGGGCAGTCCACGCTCCACGGGGCCACCTGTGGAAGCAGCAGCGCGTGGGGGCTGGTGAGCCCCTTCCTAGCACCTTGTCTGCATCCACCTAAGACTGCACATCCCCAGGCAATTGACTCGGTCCCAGATTAGCATATATTATCAGTCGCTGTCCTGGATACTCTGAGCTTAGGAGCAGCGCTGCCAGCAACTTGGGGCTGTTTTCAGCTGGAGAGCATCAGGGAAGCGTTCTCCCGGGATAGCACGCACAGAGCCTTCGCTTTCACACGAGAACTCACCTGACTTCTCAATTACAGGGCAGCCGGTGCCACGGGCAGTGGGAATGAGATAGCTCCAGAACCATGACATTTGTGCTGCCCCGTGCCAAGGTGCAAGGCCAAGTTCCTGTAGAGCTCCAATATTAATTATTTACTTTGAAAATTAATAGGTTTCTTATATCTTCTATCAACCTAAAAGTATTTAAGGTGAACTTTCCAGTATGTTAATCAGTGGGCCTGACCACCCATCTTTTTTATTCTATTTTTTTACAATAAACTACAGAGGAGCTTTTTTTTTCATATACCCTGGGGTTCAGTATCTCCACATAGTGGCAGGAGATGGCGTCACTCTGCACAGCCTTAATGAGAGAGAAGTCACACCTGCACACACCCTCGTGCAGTAAAAAACCTCATGCGTCAACCTGCTCTGTGGTCCACTGACTATAGTTAACTACGTGGGGTTTCTGCTTTTTGGGGGGTGGGACCTGGTAACACACCAGTAAAAGCAAAAATAGAATATGGGCCATTTTTCTATATACTCCATTGGCAGCCCCTTCTCTATGGTCATTTTGATCCCTTGAAGAAACCATTGATTTAAATGATATCATCGGAGGCTGAGCCTCTGTGACATCTAGGAAACTCTTCCACGCAGAAGTCAAGCCACCAAACCTCCCTAGGAAGAGGCTGTGGGCTGCAGTCGGCTGGCCAGCTCCTCCTTCAATCTCCAGCCTCGTTGAATCTGCTGCACGAAGCTCATTTCTGAAGACAACTGTAAATCAGCAATAATCGCACTGTCACATGCTGAAGTCCAGGCTGTACATAAATAACTGCCAGTCGCTTTTCTCTTGTGTGCTTTTTTCCATTAGGGAGATGGGGTTCTTCAAAGCCTTTTGCTATTTTAAGGCCTCGGACATTTCCAGTACTTTTCACTTGGCTCCTCTGAGCCTTGACTTATTTACAGAGATGCTGAGCTGAGATAAGGCTACTTAATAATCCACCAACTCGTGCTAAACACTGTCCCTTTCCATACCCGTGGAGAGAGCCAGCAGTAAGCACTTGCAGACATAGCCTTAGATGCCACTATGTTTTTATCCTGGAGAAGGCTACTTGGACCTTGAGTTATGCAGAATGGCTTCGATAGATGGATTCTAACATTGTGAAATAGTTTTCAGAGGCTTTCTGTTAAAATCTACAAAAAAGGATTGGAAAGAAGAAAATTGTCTAATTCTCATCCTTGTAATAAGTTTGCCAGATCAACAGTATTATCATTCCCATATTAGAGGAGAAGAAATAGAGGATTGAATTGTGTGCATGTGGCAGAACCGGTATTTGAATCCAGGTCATCCCGATTCACCACATCCATTCCTCCCTCAGTCCCCACTACATCTTGGACCAACAGAGCTGTGGGGACCCAGATGGAAGAGAAGGCTCAGTTTTGCCAGCAGGCACTTACAAAAACTTGAGGGTCAAAAATTAATTTACATGTATTAAGCACTTACTAAGTGTCAGGCACTGGGCTAGGACCTGACAATAAAAAGTTCAGTTACCACCTGCCTTGAAGGGTCTATAGTCTAACTACTTATGCTAGGAACACCAATCAATGAGAATCTACATTTATTAGCAAGGCAAAGGGATTAACCCTTACTATTTTAGGCTCACACACCATCCCTCACACTGTCATACACACACACCAGTGAGGCTAAGTCTTTGTCATCACAAAATTTTCCTCTTCAAAATCACACTTGGGTTCACTGCAGTTTGCCTAAAAGAAAATTAATAAGGGTGGAGGGGGTGGCTATTGTCCTCTTCTCCTTTTCCATGAGGAGCTCAGAAAATGGTACCGTCTTGATTTGGGAGAAGAAATCTGGACAATTCTAAACAGTGACACTTGTGTTCTACATGTATTTGTTCGTTCATTTTTTAAAAATCCTATTCATTCTAGAAAAATAGAACACAGAGAAAGGAAAAATCACATCACACCTTCCCACCACTATCAACAAACAGTATCGACATTTTGGTATTGTTACAAATTTTTTCTAGACACGTATGTGTACACAGGATTGTACCCTAGATCACAGGTGGCAAACACAAAGCCCACAGGCTGAATCCAGCCCTCCACCTTGTTTTATCCAGCCCGGTACCTTGTTTCTACCTGGCAGCAGCACTGAGCTCCTTGCCCCTATTTAAGGAGTAGTTACATTTACACAGTCCTAAAATTACATTCTGCCTTTTGAAGGCAACTGTGAGGCTGATGTGGCCCTTGGCGAAAATAAGTTTGACACCCCTTCCCTAAATGCTGTGTCATGACTCACTTCTTTCCTAGTGTGTCGTAAACATTTTGCCATGTAAAAATACATGAATGTCATCTGAAGTAAATCCATACAACACTGTGACTCTATCATGATGGGTTTCTTTATTTGCTACTGTCAAGCACTTTAGGTTGTTTCCAATTGTTCTATCATTATAAATGACGTTCTCCTGGACATTCTTGCCCATTCATCTTTTTGCAATAACCTGAGTATCTCTTTAGGATGTATTTCTAGACCTGGAAGTACTGAGTTGAAATTATATACACCTGTTAAGGATTTCTGCTCTCCAGAAAGTCTGTAGTGGCTCACATTCTCACCAGTGGAAGGAGGAAGGGCCCATTTTCCACCTTTCTCTACCAAGCAGTGGAGACAGTAGGCAGGAAAGAAACCTTTAGGACTGAATGGGAAGTTTAATCCCAATGCCCGATCCTGGGCAGAGCGGGTCCGGTCGCAGAAGAAGGGGCTCAGACAGGCTTGGAGTAAAGGCCTAGTTGCCTGGAGTCTGGAACCTGGACTTCCTGACCTTCCCACATCTTTGTTGGTTTGAGAATTCTATGAAATGACTGATTTTCAGAGACCGACAGGGTTCCAGGAAGCCTTCCCTCCTTTTTTGGTAACAAAAATATGACACATCAGAGAACCTCTGCCAGCCCTAGGAAGCTTTTTTTTTTTTTTTTTGCATCAGGACACAATAAAGAATGCCACTTGGAAGTGCAGGTACACTTCTCCATCACTGATTACAAGGGACCTCACAGCCATAAATGGAAGGTGTCATAGGGAGGTGAGCCCGTGGGGGCACTGGCCCCAGGAGACCAAGGGGGTCAAGTGCAAGTCCCAGAAGCTTGGTCTGGGTTACCAGGGGCAAATACTGCAAGATTTTCAACCTCAGACTTGAGAATGAAGATGGTGGCAGGGACGAGGAGCACCCTGCTCACTTTTGAAGTCCAGTGTCGAGGTGACTCTTCTTTGGCTCCTCCATAGGTCAGTGGGAAAACATCCACCTTCTGGAACCTCTGGCACTGAAGCGTCCCTTTGCTACTATAGACAACTGTCGTTTTTTAAACTTGTACCTTGTGCTAAGCACTCCCTGGTGTATTTGACATTGGCCCTCTGTTTCATTTATTTTTTAAATTCATTTTTCAATTACAGTTGACATATAACATTACACTAGTTTCAGGTATACAGCACAGTGATTAGACATTAACATACCTTATGAAGCATTCCCCTCGATAAGCATGGTACCCGTCTGGCACCACACGTAGTTATGACAACATCATTGACCCTGTTCCCTAGGCTGTACTTTACACCCCCACGACTATTCTGTGACTGCCAACTTGTACTTCTTAGTCCCTTCTCTCTTTTCACCCAGCTCCCAAACCCCCTCCCATCTGGCAACCCTGTTTGTCCTCTCTGTCTATGAGTTTGTTTTCCATTGTTCATTTATTTTGCTTTTTAGGCTCCACATGTGAGCGCAATCATACGGTATTTGTCTTCCTTTGTCTGACTTCTTTTCCTTAGCGTTAACCCCATCCTTCTGCTCAGCCTGGACCCCCAGTAAAACTTCCCTCCTTTGTCCAGGAATCAGGGTGCCCAAGCTCTCTGTCCTTCTGGTTCTGTTTGTGTGAGTGTCAGGCCGCCGTGGGGCTTCGCTGTGCCTCTGTTTCCTTAGGCCCAACCGAGGAGACGTGACCTATATGGAACAGTGAGCAGGCCACAGGGTGACATGTCTAGAATTGAGCGGCAGAAGTTACAGGGACCGTCAACCCTCTTCCCTCCCCTTTCTCATCTCCCAACCTCTCTGACCCTTTTTCTTCCCAAGTGTGGAACTCTTTCCATCAAAGCCAAGGAGCAGGGATTGGTCCCACCTGCAAATGATGACATTAGTGCTTGCCTCGGTTTACCTCTTAGAGTACTGTTCAGTGAGTTCTCCAATAATCCCAACTTGTAGAGGAAGAAACAGGGGCATGGGAAGGTGATGATAGGGCTGGCCCGAAAATTAAACAGCTTGTCACATGGAATGCTCTTAGAACAGGGCCTGGCATACAGCAAACACCCTCAATATCAGCTCTTCTTTGCAATGTGTTGTAAGTCTTACTTTTGAGCTCATGGTACTGAGCTCAGAGTGATGTGTGCCCAGAATGCCCTGGACTGCACTTGGCTCTTGGAAAGGACACAGTGAATAGTTACTGCTCCATGATCAGCATAGCCTGGGACTAGGGTTGTTGGTACCAGCAGTCCATTTTTCCACACGTTTGAAGTCGCAAGGCTCCCCAAAGACTCTGTACCCCCAGATAAACTTCCTCCCAGAGCTATTGGCCTCTGCTGAAGACTTCTTTATGGGCAATTTATCTCAGCCCTTCCCCTGCTTTTTTTCCCTCTTCTCTGCGCTTCCTTATCGCCCTGCTTTACTCCTCGCTCTCCACTTCCCTCTATTATCTCTCCTGTCGCCCACAATGGCTGCACTTTGCAGACAGCCACTGCATTCTGGTCCCTTCTCCCCTGTGACTTCTTCCCTTTGTCTCCACACTCAGGAGCCTGATATACGCATCGCAGGAAGGTCAGGCATACCTCTTAGATACGCATTTTATCTCCTGCAGTTGGAAAACAATTATTGCTCGCCTCTCTGTACATTCCTCTCTGCTAACTTTTTCCCTGTCTCCCTACAACTCCTTATTTCTTTTCTAAAAATCACCAGTGGTTTGTTTTCACCTTTCTTGTTGTTGTTGTTCTTGTCCTAAATACCGACTTAGTAACTGTTTTTGCGGAACGTGTAAAGACATGGAGGACTGGATAGTTTCTTTCCATTTTCTTTCATATGACTTTGGAAAAATACATATGTACTTGCATCTCTGGCCTGGTCCCCTCCTCTTCTTTTGTGAGCCCACCCCAACAAAGAACTTCTTTATTGATGGCGGCAACACCTTTCACCCTGTCAATAAGCCACTCCAGTGGCTTCTCAGCAGCCAGTTCCTTCACATACCATGAGTTCCATCCACACGAGAAATATTTCTTTTTAGCTTGAGCTTCTTGAAAACCTTTGCATTGTCTTGCTTTGCTTTACTTCTCAATAATGACACCCTCCACCCGTAAATGAGAAGCCATACAGTCTAAGCCATAGCTGATGTTTAATGCTTTCTTTCTCTTACCTCCAATGACTTATACACTCTTGATTTCCTCCCTGTCCCCTCATCTCAGGAGGCAGATTTTCCTGGTTAGTATTTGCATGCAGAGTATCTTGTCCTGTGAGATTTAAGCAGGACTCAAGATATCAGCTATGGCTACAGTTAATTCTTTTTTTTTTTTTTTTAGATTTTATATTTTAGTTATTTTTAGAGAGAGGGGAAGGGAGGGATAGAGGGAGAGAAACATCAATGCATGGTTACCTCTCATGCACCCCCAACTGGGGACCTGGCCCACAGCCCAGGCTTGTGTCCTGAGTGGGAATCAAACCAGCAACCCTTTGCTTTGGAATCCAGTGCTCAGTCCACTGAGCCATGCCAGCCAGAGCCAGCTATAGTTAATTCTTAATAATGCAGGTGCAAATTTTGTGGATGGTCTGTTAGTCTCAGGCTGGCCTCCTGTGGTGCTTAGTAAATAGTCCATCTGCTTCTTCACATTCCCAGCCTACTTGTGGTTAGGTAGGGTCACATGACACAGGCTGGCCAATGAGCTGTGGGCAGAAGTGATGCATCCCACTTCCAGGCCAAAGCATAGAAGAGTCAGAGCAATTCTCCAGCTGTCTCTTCACCTGCCCGGTGATGAGGAGGCCTCTTGTTGAGATGGTGCAGCTATAAGTTTGGAGCATCCTGCCCTGGCTGGTGTAGCTCAGTGGAGTGAGCATGGGCCTGTGAAGCAAAGGGTCACCAGTTCGATTCCCTGTCAGGGCACATGCCTGGGTTGCAGGCCAGGTTCCCAGTAGGGGACACATGAAAGGCAACCACACACTGATGTTTCTCTCCCTCTCTTCCCTTCTCTCGAAAAATAAATAAATAAAATCTTTACAAAAAGAAGAAGTTTGGAGCATCCTGGTGTTTCTCGACCCCTGCTGAGAGTTAAGCTCCTGGGCTTGTTGGTAGCACATAATAACCTAACCTATTCTAATATTCTAACACCCTATGTTGTGGGACCAGGGTGGCCTCCTCTGGGCTAACTTCAGTATGTTCTGAAAACCTACATTAATTTTTAATAGTGTCCCATGTACAACATAAATAGAAAATATCAGTTACCAAGGCACACACGTAATATGCGCCAACTCCACAATCCAGATAGGTGACTATATCAATAGTTAGATATAGACAGAGATATGCCAAAGCACCGCAGAGGAAACCAGGATGGAAAAGATTTCAGTTCTTAGGTGCTTAAGCAATCGCAATGTTAATGACTTGGTAGAGCAAGACGGGGAATATTTGGCAGCCCCTCAAGTGAGATCTAAATGGATTCTAGAATTAGGCATGTACTCAGCCACTCAATGCCAGCACCGCAAGCAGGAGAAAAGTCCTACACCTAAGAAACATAGCTATGTGCTCCAGAGGCAGATACCTCCTCATCAAGGCAGCTAATGCCCTTTGCCTTTTGAAAAGTATGTGTAAAAACAATTATAAAATCTCAAACAAAACTTTTAGAAAAGTGACAGATGAATCATTTTTGTCAGTAGAGTATGAAATGTGAAATGGAATCTGTACACAATGTTTAAAACTGCCAGTTATTAAAAGAAGGTCTCAGGGATATACTGTGCATCATAGGGAATATAGTCAATAATATAATAACTATGTACAGTGACTTATGATGCTGATCACTTGTTAAATGAGTATATTGTACACCTAAAATGAATATAATACTGTATGTCAACTAAAATTAAAAATAAATGTTTAAAAAGAATTGAAAGCATATATCATAAAGGAGAAATGGATATACCCAGATTAAAATTTTCACATAATAAAGTAAAAAGATGAGTCACAAATTGGGAAAAGATATTTGCCAGCATGCAGTTAGCAAGGGATTCATATTGAGAATATATAAAGAAGTCTTTAAAATAAATGAGGAAAAGACCACAAAAAGTAGAAAAATGGGCAAAAGATATGAACTGGAAATCCATAAATGTAGAAACCAAATGACTAAAACCACATAAAGTAGGTTCAACCTGCCCAATAAACAGTTATCTGCCGTCTCTGGCTTTTAGCTAAACTATGGTCATCACACTTAGCAAAAGAGAACATTGTCCCCAAAGCAAAGATTTACCTTGAAAAAAAGAGAAGGGGCTTGGGTTTCTGTGGTTGAGACACTATCCACAGAAGCAAGACCAGGCCTTAAAGCATTAACCAAGAGTTCCTTGAGAGAGCCCCAATGTCTTTGAGAAAGCAAACTTCTTAAAGGAGGACTTCCTCTCTTGTCCACGTGGTCCGTTTGCGCCAAGTGGCCACTACGCACCAGGAGGAGTATGTGTTAAGGCCCCTTGCAACAGATGCCCTCAGGAAGCCTTCACTGTAATTGGGACAGCTAGGGAAACTTCCTGAAACTGCTGTAAAATATTCCATGCTGCTGTCAAAGCCCGGCTGCTGGACTCCTGCCCGGGGCTATCTTCGTCACTGTGGACAGTCTGCAGTAGTTCATGCCTTATATCAAAGGAATGAGTTACAATTGTCGGGAAAATTTATGTTGAAAAAATGTTGCATGTTTTAATGTTGGTAGTCACTTATTGGAAATAAGATTTATTAGTTTTTTTGCTAAGGTGAAATGCAGGCAGCTTTAATTGGGGACAAAAGTGTTAGGAAGCCAATGAAAACCAACTTTCAACCCCAACTCTATCAGTGGCCCACCCTTCGCCAGACAGCTCAGCAGAGTGGCTAAGAATAAACTCTGATGGATTTGCAGCAAGTTACATAACGGCTCTGGGCCTCGGTTTCCTAATCTGTAAATGTGAGAAAAAGAATAGTGCTCTTTGGGCTTTGAGGAGGACGCGCAAGATCAGTGCTTGGCACATAATGAGTCTGCAATCAGCGTCAGCACTCTGCAGTAATGAGAGTAATGGATTGTCAGGTTCTCAATGACAGTAATGGCTTTCGTCCATTACTGGGATCTCATTTCCCAGTCATGAGACATCACCAGGGCTACTAATACTTTCTGTGCTCAGGGCGCTGGGCTGGACCCTGGGAGGAGTTGGGGGATGCAGGTGAAACCTATAGGGGATGATTGTGCTCCCAGCTCCCAAGCCGTAGGGTGAGTGTCTTGGACTATTTCTTTACCACTGACCCTCATTTGCCAAAAACCAGCCACAGCCTTGCTCACAGAGCCCCTGGTGATTCTGGGCTTGTATTGGTCAGGAAGGAGGGAGGGAGAACATCACAGCTGTGCCTGCGGAAAAAGCAGAGTTAATACTCAAAAATAGAGGCTTTCTAATCTCATCCTTCCCTGCTACACTCTGCTGTGTGTTACCGACTGTTGATCTGGCTCCAGCTCCTGGTGACCCTATGAATGGGTGACATCCACAATGTCCTGTCCTGAACAGCCCTGCTCAGCTCCTGTAGACTTCTGCCCATGGCTTCTTTGATGGACTCAATCCATCTCCTATTTGTTCTCCTTCTCCTGCCGCCTTCTATTTTTCCCAGCATCGTTATCTTGTCCAAAGAACTCTGCCTTCTCATGATGTGCCTAAATTAGGACAGCTTCAGTTTTGTCATTTTTGCCTCCAGCAATGTTTCAGGCTTAATGTGCTCCAGGACCCACTTGTTTTTCTTGCTGATGGTCCAGAGTAGCCACAGAGCTCTCCTCCAACACCATATTTCAGATGAATTCATTTTCTTCCTATCAGCCAACTGTCCAGTTTCCACATTCGTACTTAGTAACTGGGAATACAAGGGTATAAACCATCTTAGCCTTGGTCTCTAATGACACACCTTTTTTTCTTGGTGATTTTTCCTAATTCTTCCGTTGAGGCTCTTTTGAGTCTCAACCTTCCCTGGATTTCTTGGCTGCAGTCCCCATTCGCACTGCTGACTGAACCAAGGCAAAATATTTCACAATTTCAATGTTTTCATTGTCTATGTTAAAGTTGTATGTTTCTGTAGTCAGGGGCACTCCGCTGCCCGCTCCTCTATTCGTCCACCCTCATCAGAGATGTGTACCCAGTCCTGCCTGAAGTTGGGGCGTGGGTTAGATAACACTCCCAATGCCTCAACCCTGCTTTAATTTCTTCCATAGACTGTATGATTGTTCAACATGCCACTTCTTTTTTCTTATTGTCTCTCTGTATCAGAATGTCTATTGTGTTCATTGCTGTATTCCCAGCATCCAAAAGGGCCTGGTGAAGTGTTGGTGCTTAATACATCATGTTGGAGGAAATGAATAACATTCAATTGAGTGAATTTAACCTTACGCAAAGTCACTGTTATGGGTTGAATTGTACCCCCTCAAATTTATATGTTGAAGTACTAACCCCAGTATGTCAGAATCTGACTAAATTTATAGATAAGGACTTTTAAGGGGTAACTAAGATAAAAATGATATCAAGTGGGGGGTGTGGGGGTGGAGAGGTCCTAATCCAATATGATAGGTGTCCTTATAAGAAGAGGAGATGAGGACACAGACAGGAAAAGCCATGGAAGGAAGACAGCCATCTACAAGCCAAGGAGTGAAAACCTCAGAATGAAACCAGCCCTTCTGACACCTCGATCTTAGACTTTCAGCCTCCAGAGCTGTGAGGAAATAAATTTCTGTGGCTTGAAATACCCAGTTGGTGGTTCACTGTCATGGCAGCCCTGGGAAACCAACACTGTCACTGGGTGAGGTTTCTATAGCAGAACCAAGGTCTGGACTTTATTAGTTTGAAGCACTAATTCTTTAATGGTCCACCCTTTGGAAACAGAGTATCCTCTTTAAAAGTGGAGCAAATCCTCATGGGGTCCAAGGACTTGAAAGAGTTTTCAGAGGACCCAGTGACAGCTGTTCTCTTCCTTTATTGGACATGTCAGAGAGCACAGCTGTACCCCAGGGCTCACTCTCGGGGAAGTCCTGCTCTCCCCTGGCTGGACACCTCAAACAGCTGCTTTGGGGGCCTGACAAGTTCTTGTATAGGATTGCTTCTGAAACAGATGGGATTTCTCATTTAGTCTGGGTTTTGCTGCCACCAGAGGAGGGAGATGACAGTCATCTAATTGACCTTCTCATTTCCCAGTCATGAGACATCACCAGGACTACTAACACTTTCTGTGCTCAGGGCACTGGGCTGGGCCGCGGGAGGAGATGGGGGATGCAGGTGAAACCTACAGTCTGGTAGAAATAACACGATCTACCAGCCTGAAACAGTCAGGGACACAAACACACCCAAAGTGAATCCAGTGAGCCCCCTCCTAAACTGTAGATAAAGAGATGCTACAGAAGTGCAGAGAAGAGAGAAGACTCTGAGGCTGGAGTGGAGGGAGGAATGGCCGGGAATACTCTCCTGTAATTGTAACACTAGGACTTGTGGTTGCAATGTAATATGGCAATAATGGGACTGATAGGACGGGAGCATCCCAAACCTGGAAAAGAGCAGAAGCCAATGTCCAAAAGAGGATTTGAGCCTGAGAAATGTTCTTCATGTCTCAGTAAAGAGATTGTGACATGGCAAGACCAGCCACCCATCTCCACACTAGATTCCTGGAAGAAACAAGCAGACCGGAATCTGAGCTATGTTCAGTGACTTTGTTTCTGACTACAGGTCTTTTGTCCCAAACCTCCGGTAGCCTTCTGGGGACATAGGAGAGGTCACATAGAGCTGTCATTTTTTTGCTGTTGCATGCAGACCCCAGTCCCTCCAAACTAGTACCATACCCAAATTGTGGCTCTCATGAGCTTAACACTCAGCAGCATGCACAGGTAAACCAAAAGGAAGGACGTGGGCATGAAGGGGAGAAATTTTCTCATTAGATGATGAAGAAGCAAAGGCTACGCAGTCACCCATCCTAAGTCTTCCCAGGCAGGATACAGCCTCAAGTTGGCCTTTAACAAAGTTATATATGTGAGAGAGAGAACAGACAGCAGAGATAGAGAGGGGACAGACGGAGAGAAGAGAGAAGCAGAAAGAGAGAGGGAAGAGAGGGAGAGAGAATTCCAAGATATAATACATGGCATGGATTTAAAAGCACCACTAATACTGTCCTTGGGCCTCTCCTAGACTTATCAGACTTCCTCTCCTAGGTAGGAAGAGAGCAGGAGGGCAAAGACCTTTGAGATGCCCCTGAGATGTGGCAGGAAGTGACCAATGCTGGTCTTCTTGGAGTAGAGGGGAGGGTCATGTGCATTGATGATTTGATGAAGAACAAGGCACAGGTGGCCAAATTAAGCTTTAATATTTGTCTCCAATACCAAGGCCAAGCTTCACCATCCATACCCCACCAAGCACAGGTCTAGCACAGCAGGCAGGAACTAGCTAGGCTTTGCTTTTTTAATCAGTGGAATTCTTTTATCCACAATTCCTTCATCCCCCTACCAAGAATAAAATGTCATTACTATTACTACTACCACCAGTTCAAGTATTAGCTCAGAAGTTGTATAGAATTTTCTTCTCTGAAACCAGTGTTAGATGAACTCATCTACACATATACTTTGGATCTGCATTGGAAGATCACCCTGTGCTTTGACACATTTGGTTTTTCCTAGTGACAGCAATGTAGGCTGAGAGAGGTCAACTCACTTTCATAAGATTACATAACGGTGTCTCAGGGCATGAAAACTCGGGACATGTAGCAGGGCCTCTTAATTTTTCTTTCCTAAAAGGGGTCTGAGAAATAAGGAAGTACAACCAAAAACTGAAGATAATAGCATCAAAATAGCCCTTAGCCATTTCAGGCGAGATCTTTCTGTGGGTCACCATCTCTATAAACCCATTTTCCAAGTCTGAGACCTATAACAAGTTCCCTGGCAGTTTACTCTTTATGGTTGTGTGGAATGGCTGAGAACGTGGGTTTATCTGAGTTACTTCCTTCTTTCTAGCTGTAATCAAGTTGCAAGATATGTGTTAAAATTCTAGTCAAGAACCTCAGAAACTTTTTTTTAATTCCCTAAAGCCAATTTTTCCAACGTCAAGAAAAATTTGTGATGAGACTCAGGGCTCTGTTGAGTGCTTCAGTTCTAATGATAGATGGTTTTACTAGATCTTAAACACTCCCTGACTCCTCTTAATTGACTGGACTTGGCTCAGTTCCTAGAATCAGCTCCTTGGTAGCCTCTGACCATGTAAATTGTTCAATATAGTGGAAAGAAGGTGGTGATTTCCTTCCTTCTTGCCCGCTTTGCTCCAACCTGAGCAACATACCATGTTTCTTGTTTGAATGGTTGATTATCAAACCCACACACTACCCTTTTATTAAAAATTAAGCTCATGCTTCTTTCTGTAGCATGGTGCTTCTTAATCATTTGCATTTCTTAGCTTTTATAGATTCGTAAATGTTTAGGTGTAAAGATTGGAAGAGAGATGTGGGCACATGAAATACACTGAGGAAAACATGAAGACACAGAAAAGTGGGGAGAAGAAGAGAGGAAAGAGAGAGAGAACAAAAATGAAGACATTTTGCCCCCAGACCTGCCTCCCAACACTCCTTACAAGAAACTCCACGGGCTTTAAACTGAACGCTTTTTGATTTTGGTATGACAGCTAAGGGCTATTTTCCAAACTCTCTGCAGCTCTCTGACCAAAGCTGTTTGGTCAAAGATGGCAGCTTTAGTAAATATAGAGTTTCAATGTGAAAATGCTTGGGGCTTTCACTGAAATCATCCTTCTGCAGATGGTCCTGATGGAAGACCCAGTAGCTTGGTCTTCTGTGTTTTAACTTGACATTAAATAATTATTGCCATTTGCATAGGCTGCCACAATAATCCCCAGGTCAATGTTTTATGTTCCCAGATTTTGCTCTTGTTGGGGAATGAATATCCATTTTTAAAATAAACATTTATTGAATATTGCATGTACCCAGAGATAGAAAGAGGAAGAAAGATGGACTGAAAAATAAGAAAAACCCAAGCTTGCCTTTGAGCTCCATGTTATTCAAACTGCCAAGTTACAACTCATTGATGAGTATATTAATTTGGGGGGCAATGACCAGCATTTGGAAAGGAGGGAGGGAAGGAGGTTGGTTTCCAGGTGATTCACATGCAAATGCAAGTCACATAGGCACTTCTCCAAAGCTCAGCCTGAGCAGGATAAAGACTAGTTGTTAAAGAAATAGAGCTTGATTGATGGAGCAGCTTTTAAGACTGGAAAAGATAGTCACCAGCAGATAGTGCCTGTGGAGGATGGGACCCTTGGAGCTGCCACTTTCCTGAGGGACCCACAAATTTCTCTGGGCCTTAGTTTCTCCTGTGGAGAACTGGAGAAAACAGTCAATGCTTCCCATGACATGTTCTCCTCCAGTCAGCCTCTTATGGTAAATGCAGACTTTGAAAGGTTCCTGAGGGAGGGACTGCCATGTTTCCTGTAGTGCAGGTAAGGAGAGCATCATGTAACCAAAGGGAACCAGACCAGCACCGGAAGAGGCCAAAGGGACTCACCCTCATAGGCCTCGGTTTCTTACTTGTAAAAGGAGGATAATAATTGCCATCCTGCCCACTTGCTGTGGAGTTCCACAGGAGCCCCAAGTGTGAAGAGGCAGGTGAGCACCAGCCTCATTATCGAGGCAGTCCCAGCTGCTGGGTTGTGTGGGGTGGGAGCAGTTCTAGCATTTTGCCACAAGTACCTGCAAGTGCAACAAAGGGTTTTAAAGGCCTTTACAAAATTTTAAAGTTTATCTTAAACAGAGAACTAGGTAATTAAGCTCATTAGCAGAATATAATTTGCTCAGCTTGTTGAAGGCCAGTGGCTCTCGTCAGACTGTGGAGCACAAAAGGCAAGGCAGAAAGAGGCTGGGGCTGGAACAGCCAGTCAAGCGGGCCCAGCCTCTCTTTTTTGTTCTCACCGGTGTCATTGCAGAGTCTGGAAATGGTGGAAAGGTGGCAGGGGAGCCCTGGTGAGATAATGGTTGACCAGCAGGTCTCTGGGGGATCTGCCTGTATGATTATGAACACAGGGGAAGAGGGCCTCTGATACACTCAGGGAGAATTCAGTCTACAAACTCTGCTTTTGCAGATAAAAAGACTGGCTCTGAGAAAACTTCTGTAATGTAGGCTCAGTCTGCCAGTCAATAGTCACTGAGGACCTAATCTGCCATGCCTGACCATCCACAAAACATAACGCGCAAGAAAGCACATTTCCTGCCTTCAAGGAGTAGATCTAATTATATCAGTTCCTCTCTTGCAGCCCACAGTGACTCCCATGACTTAGAAGATGACAGCTAAAGTGGAAATACACGTAGTTACCAGCAGTTAGGAGGGAGTGGGGAGGAATAGGAGGAACAAGAAGAATGTTTAGGGCAGTGAAACTCTTCTGTAGATTATCATAGTGATGGATACACATCCTTATAAGTTTGTTCAAACCCATGGAACGTACACTACCAAGAGTGAATTCTGATATAAACTGGAGGCACTGGATGATAATTCATCAGTGTAGATTCATCAGTTGTAACAAATGTACTGCACTGGTGGGGGGTGTGGATAAGGGGAGAGGCTGTGCATGTGAGGGGGTGGGGAACATCTCTGGGAATGCCCCTGTACCTTTCCCTCAGTTCTTCTGTGAGCCTAAAACTGCTCTTGAAAAATAAAGTCTATTAAAAAAAAACACAAGGATGCCCACTCTCACCAGTTTTATTCAACATAGCACTTCAAGCCCATGCTAGAGCAATTAGGCAAGAAAAAGAAATAAAAAGCATCCAAATCAGAAAAGAAGTGAAATTGTCCCTTTGCAGATGATGTGATATTATACAGAGAAAATGCTAAAGACTCCACCTTCTTGAGAATAACAAGGGGGAAGGGTATCAGTTACGGGCCTATTAGTTTCAAGATAAACAGCCAGTGGGCTGAGTTTTCAGGAGATTGGATTTTCTGGAGCAAGCTGTCTTCAGGGACACCAGAAAAGCTTCTCTCAGAATTAGGCAGGGAGCCTAGGAATCCTGGCCTACAGAGTCCAGCTAGGTGCTCGGCACCACCCAAGTGGGTGCTTCGGCCTTGGCCATGGGCACTAGAGTAAAAAAGCCTTCCTGTGTGCAATCCACAGAAGGCTAAGAATTATATAGAAAAAAAATAGCTCATGTTTAAGAAACTCTTATATAAACAAAGTACACAAACTTTCGCACTGTAGAACTTAGATTCTTTAACATATTAATGTGTTATTCATTTCTAAGAGAAAAATAAAGCAGTACTTTCCAAGTTTATTAGACTACAAAACCTTACACTTTATAAAGCATTTCATGGAATTTGTGTTGCACAAAATGTTTTGGAGAACACTGAATCTAAAAGAAGAAATCTAAAGCTCACCAGTTACCTCTCAGGTAAGTTGACATTTTTATTATGAGCATGTAAGCAATAGATAGGGAGTGTAGAAACAATGGGCCCTACCTTTGAGTAAAAAAGGGAGAATGAATGACTGATTTTTACATTTCAAATGTCTTGCCTGGCTTTATTATATTTTTCCTTCTTACAAATGCCAATAATGATGAAACAGATGATGGGCTAATCTTTCTGATCCAGTTGCATTACTGGAGTCCAGGCTGACTTTGCACCATTCAAGAAAAACACACACTTCCCAGAGTCTGCTTCTTGGGAGCAGAGATGTTTGTTTGTAAAGCCCTCTGTGAATTTCCAAACAGCAAGGATCTGAACCATGACTGTCAACTACAATTCTTCGGGGACCAGTTCTTATCCTGTTCTGTTGGCTTCTCACTTGCTGTTAGCCCTGAACCAGATGCAAGGTGAGAATGTGCCTCGCATTTGGATACATTCATAAAGGGTATGGTAGACACCTTACCATCCCCCTCCCCATTCAACTAGCGTGTGGAGAAACCATCGTTTCAGAGGGAGAGAAGGGTGGTCTTGCTCACATATGGAGAGAAGTAGACACGCAAGTGTTCAGACTACTGGCTGTTTTAATGCTTAGACCTGCCTCTGATTCCTCCCCGCATCAGAGACAGCCAGTGCCCCATAAAAATAAAAAATGAGCTTCTGACACTTTTATAACATTTATAGCCACTTTCCCCAACCACCACACATACTGCTTTCAACTTCATTCCAGTTGTTTATATTCTGACCTCCTGCCCTCTTTTCCCTTTCTCAACCTTGCCTTACAGCTGGGACCTAAATGAGAATCTCAGGTCCACAGCATTGGCCCTTTCCCATTCTCCTAGGCTGTGATCTGAACAGTCTTTGGTTTTGGGGCTCCTCCCACTCCCACTTTTGGTCCCTGCTGACTTTGAGAAGCTCCTGTCCACACCTCTTGCCTTACCGCCTGCTCCCTAAAAGGAAACCTGCAGACTGATGGCCCCCCTCCCACTAAGACAGGGCCTTTGGTTCGCCCTGCCTGCGAGCTGATTGGCAAAAAGCCTGTGAATGGCTGCACTGTTGGCCTCCTCCACCCCCACCAGCAGTGCGCCGTTTATCTGCAGGTTGAATGGTGGAATACAGGAAATACTCTCCAAAGAAATCAAGCCAATCTGCCTAGAAGGGCCTAGAGTTCCCAGAGTGGAAGCTGATGCCCGAGAATAGGGCCCTCCTTGTTTTGGCATTGGTCAGAGAAGGGATTCAAGTTTCTGAGAGAAATGGTTCGAACCCAGACTTCCACAGCTCACAATACACCCTGAAGGGAAGCCCACAATATGTCATGCCCTGCACACCTGCCCAGACAGGTAGTCAGGAGTCTCAGGATGGACAAAGGCCAGAAAAGGCAGAAGTAACTAACCCATGGGAGCCATCTATATGAATCAAGTGAACTTTTTTTTTCATCCTTAAAGTAAATGTACGACTGAGGATCAATAGCCACTGAGGGAAATAAGCAGCATTCAAGGGAAGGGTAATTATGCTGGTGTGAAGATAGCTGATTAAGTCAGCACTTTCTTCTTCTTTCTAGAAAACACCATCCAAACATCACAGAAGAAGCCCTGGCCTGGTGGCTCCGTTGGTTGGAGCATCTTCCTGTGCACAAAAAAAGGTTGCAGTTTCGATTTCCAGTTGGGGCACACGCCTGTGTTGTGGGTTTGGTCCCCCCTCTGGCCATGGTGTTCATGGGAGGCAACTGATCGATGCTTCTCTCTCACATCGATGCTCCTCTCTCCCTCCCCCTGTCTGTAAAAATCAATAAACATGCAAAAGTAACAAAAGGAAAATGTTGAAGTCCAACCAATGACATTTTTTATGAAAAAAACAGTAATATAGTAATAGCTAACATTTCTATAACAATTACTATGTACCAAGTTCTGTTTTAAAAACTTTAATTACACTAAGTCATTTAACCCTGCGCTAAATGGTAGATGCAACTATTATACCAAGTTTTCCAAAGAGGTTATGGAGCCACAAGAAGCTGAGTAATCTGCATGAGGTCACAGAGATAATGAATTAAGAACTAGAGTTAATACGAGGTTTGATTGTAGAGTTCACAGTCCTAGACTCTGTACATTGTTACTATCCTCTAAGATAGAACACGCATATTGTGAAGTATGTGCAAAGCTTGGTAAAAGGAAGTTAAATCAAGTAGAAGGCAGAAGTGAAGAAAAGAAATACAGAGAAAGAGGGGAGGGTGTGGTAGTGGCACCTCTCAGAAAGTCCCCCATGAGAAGTAAAGCGTGCACACTGAAATGCAAAATACATCTACAATCTGCAACCATTAGTGTGGGCTCTAAAGTACACAGATCTGGCGTCAGAAGCTCTTCCATACATGACCGGTTTAGGTGCAGAGGGTATCAGGGAAAACTCCACACACATGAGGAAGTGATCTGTCCCTGCGGCAGCCAGGAAGAGTTTGGGTTGTGACAAAGAGCTAGTCTGGGTGACCTGCAGCTCCCCTACCCACTCCGCTCACAGTGACCTACTGCTGCCTTTAGGGAAATTAAACTTGTTAAAGGACGAAAATTAAACAAGAACTTACAAAGTATTAAAAACAAAAATATCTAAGAATAATAGCAGCAAAATTTTGTAAGAAATAAACACTCCTTTCTACAAAATTGTTGCTATGAAACAGATGAAAGCTGTGAATAAGCATTTCTCCAGGAATTAAAAATAATTCATTGAAGCAATTGCCTCTGCGAAGCAAGATTACAAAGTAAAAATGTAAGAACTCAGGGAGGAAATGTGGTACAGTGACAGGAGCAAATAAAATATGAGCTAGCTGAATTCAGAGAAAAATGCTATGTTGAAATGTATGAAATTTTTGTACTTAAAAATGGCCAGACGCTGGCTTTTATGCATGGTTAGCATAACAGAAGGAAAAAGATAAAATAAAACCAAGCTATCATAAAAATAAAAATAAAATTGGAAAAGCATCAAACATTATCTAGACTGTGGAAAAATATTAAAGGACAAAGAAAAAATCAGCAAAATGAGATGGAAATAAAAGACAAGAAGAAATAAAGAAAACAATAATACATACCTAAGAGAGAGAAAAGAAATCTAATAATGTACATGATTGCAGACCCATAGAAGAAAACCAAAAAAGAAAAACCAAATAGTTAAAGATATAATGTGGTGAAAAATTTCCTAAATTAAAAAAAACAAACAACTTAAGTCTATATATCGATGAACACCAATGGTTGCCAGAGAAAATTGATCAAGGATAATCAACCCTGAGTCACTCTAGTAAAGTTTTAGATTTAAAGATTAAGACTCCATTAGTCAGCAAAAAAAAGAAATCAAGTCACTTTTAAGTGGGTAAAACTAAGAGTAAGTCCACATTCCTTCAGCCACGTTAAATGTCAGAAGGTAATAGAGAGCGCTTAC
Organism: Tonatia bakeri; assembly: GCA_004024845.1. Classification (NCBI taxonomy): domain Eukaryota; kingdom Metazoa; phylum Chordata; class Mammalia; order Chiroptera; family Phyllostomidae; genus Tonatia; species Tonatia bakeri. The sequence continues at coordinate 205,812 of PVIA01001583.1, forward strand.
ATGGTACACAAAAGAGAAACTGTGACTCAGATGTTTTATATCCAGCTAAACTATGTTTGGCCACAGAAAACCAAGCTTGAGCAAGCAAATGAGCCCTTCCCTGGACAACTGCAAGAAATGAGCTTTGGCCAAGTGAGAGATAACTTAGGACACGATGGTAAAATGATGTGCTGTGAGAATTAAATAAATTTACCTATGTAATCAAGATAAAATCAAAGATGGGAATTACAGTGACAAACCATAATGAAAATATTATTGGTCTGGCCATGTGAAAATGGATCGACTAATACAATTAGAAGGAGAGAAATCAAAGAAAATGGGAGGCAAACTAATTTTGTTGATTGAAAGAGGCAGTTAAAGTTTCTACAATAGCTGGGGGTCAGAAGATATCATTTAATAGTACAAAGGTAGATATTTAAAAAAAGATAATACTATGAACTAATAGCAGGTAATAGTGGAGAAAGGAAGGGAAAAGAAAGAAAAGGAAATACATCCGTTTTGTCATCGCTCACAAGGAACTACAAAACAGAGGACCAAAGTTATAAAGGTAATCAATGCAGCATAACACAAACAAGTTTTTAAATATCAGAGGAACAATATTCCCTTTCTAATTTCTTTTTTTCTAATGAAACAAAACAAAATGACTATTGTCCAGGGAACCTCTCTCCCTCCATATGACCACATGCTGCCCTAATTCCAAACGACAGAGTCTGTATGAGGACTGGTGAGCAGCAAGAAACAGGACCGGCAGTCAGGCTGAACGGAGGAGAGGGAGGTGGAGGGGATGGGCATCTGGGAGGACCCCAGCCCCCCAGCCCTCCTCGTGGGGAAGTGGTGATTCTTGTTAGAGGGTGGTGAGCAGTCCGAGTGTCACCTGCCCTGTGCTCACAGAGGCTGCAGTGTCAGGGGAAATGCTAGAAATTCAGAACGTTGGTATCTCTTATTTCTTGCAGCCTTCTGTCAGGGTACACATGAATGGGACCAGCTCAGACTAAAGGTGACCTATCTGTAAACAGAGAGGCAAAAACAAGACAGTTTGGGCAAGAGAGGTACTTTCTGTCCGTCTGTCTGTACTCTGAGATCTAACTTGATTGAGTCCCATAACTTGAAGCCTTTCAGGGTTGAAAGAGCAGAACTCTTTACTTTTAGATAAAGTCGGTGGGAGCAGAGGCAGAGGCAGGAGATGGAGCAGGAGATAAGATTCAGCCAAACTCTAATCTGGGTCCCCACGCCTCTCCCAGCACCTCCTGTTCAGCATTCTCCCTCAGACAAAGGAGACACTCAGGCTTATTGTGAAGATGCCGGCTGGGAAAAATCAGATTATGGGTGGTGTCTCCCCGCCAAGCTATTGTTTCAGACTGCCTCAAGGCAGAAGTCATTGAACTGAAGGCCAGGGTGATGGACAGAACCCAGAGGCCAGATGGGGGCTAGGAATTCTCAGACTCAAGGACGGTGACTAGACAAGATCGGGTGGAATTGACTGGGCACAGACGGATTAGAAGTCAGCCTAGTTTTTTAAAGATATGTATTACTGGCTGTTTTACACAGAAGGCAATACTCAGGCCCCAAACTCATGCTAAGAAGTGAGCTTCTACATTTCTGTAGCCCCCTAGAAAGAGCATTCTTCTGAGTGCCCTTCTCTGTTTTGGCTTTGAAAGACTCTGGACAGCAGGGATGCTCCAAAGAGCCGGACCTGGAGCTGCCTGGCACCACTGGGTCCCTTCCTCAGCCAGGTCCCTTCCTCTGTGGCCCAGTGACCACAGGGGGCTGTTTCCCATTCTTCCCATGCCCCAATGACAGGTGTGATGGCAGCTGTTTGGTTTCTTCGGAACCATTGAATGCTGGATAGTAGGTGCTAGGAACAGATCCCTTACAAAACAAAGTCCCGCTGTGCAGAACCGGTAGTCTCCATGGGAAGGCAAACACTTAAAGGGCCTTTGCCATACTGCATACAGGGCAACCCAAAAGCTTGGCAGGAGAGGGTGTGAGAGGTATCAGGGAAGGCTTCTAGAAGAACATGAATCCTACACTGAGGTGTGAAGGATGAGCAGGAGGTAGTCAGAAAGGAGGCTGGAGTCAAGAGCCAGTAGGGTGCAGGCACTCTTGGAAAGCCCTCCTTAGCTAATGATAATGGACTGATGGAGGCAAGAAGGGAGGGAGGCCTCAAATGCCAGACTTCTGCTTTTCATCCTTATTTGTCTTTGTGGGCGCATCCTGATGTCCTCGCTAAGGCCCTCAGGCCTTTGGTCATTCTGAGGCTAGAGCCTCCGGGAAAGTGAAAGCAAACCTTCCCGGCAGATGCCCAGGCCCCTTCTGTGTCACTTGCCCTTGAGTTTTCCTGCCCCTTCAGGAAAGCTCTCCAGCCAGAAGGTCAGCGTCCCCTGCTAGCGGAAGATTCATTCTGATAAAGCCTTGGGGCCGGATAAGCTGACTTCCTCACACCTGTAATGAAACAGCCCCCCAAATTCCTTCCCCTGTGGCTTTCAACACCCAGCTACCTCCCAGGCGAACACCTCCACTAACCAAACAGGACAAGGAAACACAGTTTCCCTAGGGCCATTTTGTCCCCTGGGTCTTTCCCATCAGTAGAATGCAGAGCAATTTAATTTGGGCTCCAGGGTCAACCACACTGTTTAGCTGGTACTTCAGAGGCGGAGGCTCTTCTGGGAGACCACGATTTCAACTAAAAGGAAGTGTACCCTTGAAGAACTGGCTACCCAGAGAGCAGCAGAAGTTCCTATAGGATGGAATCTAATAGAAAATGCTGCTTGAAATATTTATAAAGTCTGTTTTAAGGGCACTTACCAACGCACGAAGGAGTCCCTTGGCACAAATGCGTAACATACAATAGCAACGAAAGCATCTTTACTGGGACCCCAAGGTCTCACTAGAGGAGTTTGCTTCAGCCAGGAAAGAAAAGCAAGAGATAAGAAGACTGTACATCCGCTCTTGTATTTGCATTTGGAGGTTTGCATTAAAGAGAATCTCTTTGTCCTGTTCTGATTGGGGATTTTTTATGAAAGCTGAGTCCACCAGTTTTCACTTGCTTTGGCAGGCAGAGGATGGGATGTCTGGGGGGAGGTGGCCCTCAGCCCAGGAGGCTGCCATTGGATGAGGTGGCCAGGGGAAGGGAAGGAGAGGTTGCCTCTTTCCTGGGGCGGGTGGGCTCCGTTGGTAAGAAAAAGAAGTGAGCAGCTCTTGGAGTCAGGGCCGCTCCAGGAAGAGACAAGGGGTCCCCTTCACCACCCCCCCCCCTCTCTCTCGCTCTTCTGATTATGTCCACCCACAGATGGAGGGAAAGGTTAAGCAGTCAAGGGGGCATTGGCAGGATAGTAAAGAAGGCAGCAGCTGAAGCGCTTTGGACTTTCACTAAAGTAGAAAGGCCTGTGAGTGCCCCTCAATGGCGCACATTTTGGAGCGTCCGCTCTGTGCTAGTTGCTGCACAAAGCATTTCAATTACATTATTCATTCATTCCCACCCCTCACAGACCTATGAGATCTCGATGTTTATCCCTATTTTCCAGCCAAGAAAACTGAGGCTTATGGAGATGAAGAAAGTCATGAAAAGGAAGACAGCTGGCCACGTGTTGAGCCAAAATTGGAATTCGCATCTGCCTGGTTTCAAAGCCCAGCTCTAAACCACTAGGGTAGATAGCATGCCCTTTAAAGGAGAGTGAGTTTGTCTTGTCTCCCACCTCAGTCTACCCTACTCCCAATTCTAGGAGACCAAGGTGCAAACTCCCTTTGACTGGCCAGTCTGTGAACTTGGTGGTCGTATTGCAGGGAGTGTCCCCCAGAAAAAGCAGTCATGTGTCTAGAGAGTGACTAATGAGATGGTGCCTTCTGGAGGGAAGAGGGAGGACATGCAGCTCCTGTTCTCGGCTCATTCCCTTTCATCCCCCCCTCCTCCTCCCCCAAGAAAAATCTACTTTTTTACCTGCCTGGTGAATCAGCAGCTCTCCAGAAATTTCCAAATGCAAAGGAATCTGAGAATAGCCTCTGATCTAGTCCACAGTTTGCAAAGGAGAAAACCAAAGCTCTAAGTTAGGTTCTTACCTTATACTGCACATCATTACATAGAGCCAATAAATGCAATCCTGAGTTTAATAGAATGGAACGGCGTTAAGCTGTGTTATTGTGTAGCCCAGTGTGAGTACCCAGACCCCTAAATACCCTGTGGGGAGCAGACCCAAGAGACAGAAAAACGCTTCCTGGCAGCACCAGGTGTATCTTTGCCCTCTAGGAGCCAGTGGGGCCTGTGAAAGCCCCACCAGGGCTAGCCCTGGGGCTGAGGGCAGAGGATGCTGAGGAAGCACTAAAGCCATAAGTGAGGGACCTTTCGGGGACACACAGAGACTGATCAGTCCTCTGCTCCAGCCCCCCCGTGCAGAGGTTGACCAAGCTCTACCCCTAAAACCCAGACAGAGGGAGGAAAGGAGCTCCAGGTTGGTAGGGCAGCCTTCCTCTGGCTGCTGGTGGAAGTCTAAAAGAGGAAGATGAACATTCAATAAGGAATCTTCAACACACAAGATAACATTTCCATGTGGTATTACTTGGAGTCACCTGCAAGGTAATGAAGCCGCTGTTATCCCCTTCCCTCTAGCCTGCCTTCTCTCTGCCTCTCTCTCCTCCTCTTCCCCCAAAGTGAAAAAAAGAAAAGAAGAACATTAGTTAGAGGGAAAGTAAACTAGAGTCCTGGGAAAATTCCCAGTTTTTCTGAAAGTGTGTTTTCTCTGAGCGGCCAGGAGGCTCACTGCAGAGCAGATGGTGGCCGTGTTTGCGGTGCCTGGATCACTGAGTGTGTGCAATGGGCGTCTGGGGGGGTCAGAACAGGGAGGCAAGGGGCCGTCAGGGAGGCTCTTCCTGTTTCACAGTTAGGCCTGGAGCTGGATCCTGAATCGACAGAATTGCATGTAACACATGCAGCTTTCCAGAGACAGAGGAACAGTGAGATGGTGAGTTTAGGGGAGTTTAATCTAAGGAGCAGTTGGGATAGTTCTCTCAGGAAAAGGGCAACATCACAGGGTGGCCACGTACATCCATCGGGTCTGGAAACTTGCCCACTTCCCAGAAAGTTCTGGGAACACAGGCAGCTAAGTTACTCTTTCCCACTTGTTCCTTATCTGCGGGAGGTAAAGCTGATTTACCTCTGGGCCCGTTAGCAGCGCCTCCCGGAGGTTTCCAGCTGTGGAGACTGTGAGGTCAGAGAATCAGAGATAGTCCTCGGAGGGTGGGGAGTGAGGAAGTGTTTCATTAGGCCAATAAAATAGTATTTATGACACCTGGGAGCCTGAGGCCTGTCCCAGGTAGGATGAAGCTAAGACTACTAGAGGTGACCTTGGCTGGAGCTTGGAGAGGGGGAAGTGGGAGGGAACGGGGCAGTCACGCTTAGGTGGAGGAAAGAACTACTTCCTCTCTGACCTTGGCCTCCATATTCCACAGGAAGACTTCCAAAAGGGTGGGAGCTGGCAAAACATTTCTTAGAGGCAACAAGATCTGGCTTTCCCTGTGAGAAACTGAAGAAAGGGGGAAGCTAATTAACTGAAAACTGAGGAAGCTCAGGGCCACACACCGGCTGAGAGTAATCTGGGAATGGTCATCAATCATCATCAACGAGTGGCTCTCCTGCCCCCACCACCCCTGCCAAGGGCACACAGGACAGGCTCTGAAGGCCACTGTGTCCCAGGGACTCCCTTCCAGCCTGAGAAGGAGTGAAATAGGGAGTTGGGACGAAAGAACTCAGACAGCCATATTCTAGTGTGAAGCAGCCCAAAGATGTCTACCTCTCCCTGTGAGAACTGTGGGTCCTAGGAAGAAAGATTCATTGGACGTAAACCCTGAGAAGGAGTGTATCTGCTGAGATGGCCAACCAAGGGCCCAGACTTTATGAATAGTAAGATTCTAGCAGCCAATTACTGACAGGACCTCCTCACGTATTCTGTACAATGGCAAGACCCTCCGACTGAACTTGCTTCCCCTGCGCTGTGCCCTACTGGTTTGTGCCTCTAAGTCAGCCTGTGCAGGGAAGTCCTGGTTTTGTTTTTCTACAATGAACTGAGACCTGCCCGTCCAATCAGAAGTGCACAAATTGTATCCGCCTTTGCATTTACACTGACCAATCAGAACTGCACCATTTGGATATGTCATTTACCTATAACGGACCTAACAGGGAAGCTGGGCAGGAACTTCCCTTTGTGCCGAACACAGTTTAGGTTGCTACCCGGATCTCTGTCTCTCAGGCTGCAGCTCCTTTTGCTCAGATAAATGGTTCCTGTTCCTTGTTATGGTCCAAAATTAATTTCGGTTTATAGAATTAACACTGCAAGGGTTTACCATTCATTTGTCAATAACCATGACTGTATTATGAACTTTCTCATTATAATTTTGTTCTTCACATCTTTATGCTTTGTCAGGTCCTTGAGACCAGAGACCCTTTAGTACATTTCTTTTCCATCTCCACATCATTCCAACCACCCACCTGCGTACCACCGTGTGGCATTTTCGCCTGTGGCTCTTCCTACTACACATGCAGAGGAGAATAGTGCCCAGTCCCTAAGTTTGATGAGTTTATGGTGTTATATAATATGTATATACATCTATGTAGTATTGTATATGATTCAACAAAGTGCCAGTTGTTAATAAGGAGGCATGGGAGTGGTAGCTAGGAAGAGATCAAACACCAGAATAAAATAAACCTGGCTTTAAGACCCAACTTCCCCACTTACTAACAATGAGCCCTTCTGTGAATTATTCAAACCTCTGTATAATGGAGAATTTGCAGAACCTCCTTCAGAGAGACAAGCTGAGATGAAATGATATCATGCAGGTCGCGAGCTCGGGCACAGTATCTGGCACAGATAAGTGCTCAAAATCATTAGCAAAAAGAGAAATAAAAAAGGAAGTTCATGACAGGATGCTAAGACATCCATTTCTGATTCTCCGCCCAGAAATGATTTAACAAACGACTATTTCCTTGGGGCATTTTCAAATTCTCTGAGGGAAGTTCACCCAGGTGAGTGGCCAGGAATCTAAAAAAGGTGAAGAGACCAGGAACTTGCTTTTGAACTACACTGACCTCACTTTCCAACTCAGGAGTTCTTTCTCAGCTGGAACCAACAAGGAACTAAAGCCACTCACAGCCCCTCAAATGTGCATGCAAAAGCACTGTGGCCACCAAAGAAGGCCTACAAGAAGGCCATTGAAACACATGGGTGTCTTCCAGAGGGCATATTGTCCTGAGCTGATCTCACTTCTGTGTTTGGCCTGGTAAATGGTTAAAACTGGGGGTGGGCAGGGGAGGGTACTAGATGAGCAGTTGTAGCCTCAAAAGGTAGACACCTCCCACTTCCTGGCTCTACTCCCCTCCGACACCAGCTTCCACTTAGGGATGGTGCTCAAACCATCCTTATGTATGGCCTCAGTGCAAATGGGAGACGAAGAGATGCCTCCATCTTCTTTTCTCCCCCAGAGGCTACACCTTCTCTCGCCTGGTAAGGGATGCTCAGCCCATGAAGATCTCCAGTGACAAGTTTGCAATAAAACAATCACTGGAGCATTCTGTTCCCAATTTGCCAGTAACCTGCTCATAAAGCAAAGAATTCAAACAATGGAGGCAACACACAAAAGCTGAGTCTAGCAATTATTCTTAACAGGCACTGTCATGGTGTACATTACATATTAGACACTGTTCTAAAGAATCTCTTACGTTGGAATGGCGTTTTTGATTTTGAAAAGGACTTTCTTTTTTTAATATACTTTATTGATTGTGCTATTACAGTTGTCCCATTTCCCCCCCTTTATTCCCTTCCACCCTGCACACCCCCTCCTACCCATATTCCCACCCCTTTAGTTCATGTCCATGGACTGTGCATGTAAGTTCCTTGGCTTCTATATTACCTATACTATTCTTAACTCTCCCTGTTTATTTTCTACCTACCATTTATGCTACTTATTCCCTGTACCTTTTCCCTCTTTCTCCTCCTCCCCCTCCCTCACTGATAACCCTCCCTGTGATCTCCATTTCTGTGATTCTGTTCCTGTTTTAGTTGTTTGCTTAGTTTGTTTTTATTTTTGTTTTGTTTTTTTAGGTTCAGTCGTTGATAGCTGTGAGTTTGTTGTCATTTTACTGTTCATATTTTTTATCTTCTTTTTCTTAGATAAGTCCCTTTCACATTTCTTATAACAAAGGCTTGGTGATGCTGAACTCCTTTAACTTGACCTTATCTGAGAAGCACTTTATCTGCCCTTCCATTCTAAATGACAGCTTTGCTGGATAGAACAAGCTTGGATGTAGGTCCTTGCCTTTCATGACTTTGAATACTTCTTTCCAGCCCAGAAAAGGACTTTCATATATATTACCTCATTTGATAATCATAATAAGCCTGAAAAGTACATTTGTTATTTTAAGGTTTTTACTTAAAACGTATAGATTTTTTAAAATTAATTTTCACAAAAGAGAGTTATCCATTCAAGACCATTCAGCTTGTGGTAGAGACAAGAGTCACACCAGATGGTCTGATTCCACAGCCTGTGCGCTTTTCACTGCACAAAGAAGAGAAAAGAAGAGAATGTCCCTGTCCTCAAACTGCTTGTAATGGAACAGGGGAAAACTAAAGCATATAACATGAACATTTTGATCCAGGGCAACAAGGAACTGGGCCATATAGGGTAACATAGAAGCAAGGAATAAGAGGAGGATTTACAAAGAGTATAGGGGTTGGGGGTTGTATCAGTCAAAGCTCTGTGTTATGATACAGGTGACAAAAAAACAACTGAAACCAGATTCAGGAACAGGCTCACACTGGCTTCAGCACGGTGGACTCCATCAACCTGAGCCGTGTCTTCAGGCTCTGCCTCCCTCGGGTCCCCTCTTGGCTTTGCGATTCTCTTCGTCAGCCTCACTTGCAGGCAGGCGTCTCTGAGTGGCGGTCCGGCAACTCCATGCTCCCATTCCATAGATATAGAAATCTCAGCAGAAAGGGGTTCTTTCCAGACAACGCTGGCAGAAGACCTGGGTTTGCATTTCATGATGCTGCCTTTGGTCTCATGTTCCTCTCAACCACTGGCTCTGACCAGAAGGACACACTGCTCAGACTGGCCAGCTCTGGTCATGTGGTCACACGCAGAGCCAAAGGGTGGGATCAGTCCCACCGAAATCTCATGAGCTAAGGAGGTGGGATGATTCCTCAAGTGAACTGAGGCACTCTAACCCAGACAAAAATAATCCCGGGGGCTGAGCAGGAGCAGCTCCTGAAGACTCCTGGGTAGGTGTTTTAGTGATGGAAGCGACACAGCATGGGGCAGTGAAGGAGACCCAGGAGGGGGAGTCACCAAGTCCTTGTTCTAATTCCAGCTCTTTCTGTAACTGCTGATGTGACTTTGAACAAGTCATTGAGCCGCTCTGGGCCTCAGTTCCTCAAACGAAACAGGGAATAATAATTTAAATAATAGTAATAACAAAAAACCCCGGGGTGGCTGTGAGGTTCATGATATGATCCAATTGGATGAGATCATAGACATGAAAGCCTTTTGAAATGCTAAGTGAAAAAGATTTATAAATATCAGAGTGAATTTGAGGCAAGGGACTAACATCAGCGGAGACAGGAGACAGGAATCAGTAGTGTGCATACGAGAATAATAAGCAGGTCTGACTACTTGGACAGAAAAACCAGGGCCATGAACGCAAAACCTTACGTACAGGGACCCCATACATGTCAAGGCCGGAACTTGGTCTCAGTGAGTCAGTTTTTTCCTTCTTTGGACGGTACTGGGAAGAAGGCTTTTTCTTAGGATTATAAGTTGGTGCCTGGAAAGGAGCCCCAGGTAACTCCAGTTAGGGAGGACTTCCCCATGTACAGTCAGCTTTCCCAGGTGGAGGGAGCTGGGGAGGCTGGCTCTGCCTCTGGCCAGTGTTTGGTTTCTGGGAGGCCCCTTCCCCTGCCCACCACCAAAGAAATCACAGCAACAGGTGGGGAATGGAGCACGGGGAAGGGCCCGGCCAAGGTCCCTGGAGGGTGCGGCGGTAGGGTGAGGAGAATTGGAAAGCAGCAGGTGGAACTCAGACAGTTACAGCTCTCACGTATGACCAGCCCTGATTAAGGAAAATCACTTTTGTTTACTAACCAGTTTGCTGGGCTCTTCTAAGCCCAGCTAAATTGCTCGCTTAGGCCCGCTGAGTTTTTCTCAGCCCATGAGGACTAGGTGAGGGTGCTGGACAGGGGTGGGAGGATGCATGAACATTTCCAGCCTTCTGTGTATTACGGAAAGATCACTGGCCTAGGGGCCTTGAGATATGGATTTGTCATACCAGTGCAGGGTGGCGGGACTGGTCAGTCTGTCCATCTCTAACATCTTTAGGATAGATACAGGACAAAGGAGAATAATGCTTATCCAGAAAAATGAAGGGGTAGGAGATTCTGTCCCTGGCCTAGCTTGGAGATGAGCTCAAGAACCTCCTGATCCCTACAGCCCAGGGCCACTCAACTGAAATCTTGAGAGAGAAATAAGAATGAACAGAGATAACTACTGACTGGCTTGAAGCACTTAACAATTTACAAAGCAATCTCCAATAGTTTACCTTATTCAATATTCCCTGTGACACAGGCAGACTGGTTTTGTTACAGAAGCCATTCAGAAAGGTTGTATCATTGTTCAAGATTCCAACTGCTGATACCAGGGAGAGCCAAGATCGGAATGCCCACGTTCAGTAACACGGAGTCTGACACCCTGTCAGGCTGGCACTTTTCTCTGCCCTGGCTGGCCTTGCCCTGACGAGCCCATCTGGGGTCTTCTGTCTCTACTTAAGGAGCCTTTGGCATGGTTAATGGGTCCAGGGTAAGGAATCTGAAGGCGTGTGTTATAATCTCGAACCTGCCCACTTTGTAATTGCTCAGGTGACTTGCTCCAGGTTTTCGCTCCTCCATCTGCAAAAGGGAGGTGGTGCTGCCCACCCAGCACACCCCTCAGAGGCCTTGAAGCATCAAGTGGAGTGTCACAAGAGCTTCCTGTGCTGTTCCTGCAGGTAAGCAAGGTTTCCCAGTTTCGGTTACTCTGACCCTTCTGCCCTTCACAGTGGGTGCTCCCCTCGGCCCCAAGTTGAGGGAGGGGACTGTGTGAGCCTCTGATCTGTGCTGCCTCTTGCTCATTCATTCACTCAGGAGCCCTCTTGAGCTGCCTGTTTTCACTGACTCTATCCTGGGCAGGCTGCCCAGGGGCCCGTTTTTCTGGAAGGATGAGCCTGGGGTGTGAGGGTGGGGGAAGAGCAGCTCCACAGGTGAGCAAAAGAGACAGTCCGCTCCAAGCCTTTAAAATGTAAAATGTTCTCTGGGGAGTGTGCGAAGACCTGATTTGTGAGAGATCAAAGTCAGGAAGAGCCGCAGAGCTCCTGGAAATCAAAGGCTCCTTGCTCTCAGGAACAGACAGCAAAGATTGCCCCTACAAGAAGAGCCAAGCATAACAATGGAGAGTGAGAGGCTGCCCCCCTCCCTGGGCTGGAAGGGGGCCTGGCTGCGTTTGCAAACATCTGCACCTGGGCTGCACCTGCCAGGCGAGGACTGGCCTGGAAGCAGCAGAGCGCACCTGCTCTTCCGATGGTCCCACTAAATCCTGCCTGTCTCCTGCCTCCTGCCTGTGGGCTGGCTGAGAGACGGCGCAGGGAGAGCAGCTTCCGGTTCCAGCCCTTGTAGCTCGTTCCTTCTGTGACCTTGGGCAGATCCCCTCACTTAGCCAGGTTTACCCAACACTACCGTGGATTCAGACCTGCCCTGTTCACTCTCAGGGAGCTGTGAGGCTCAGTCAGGGCAATGGATGAGGCCCTGCTCTGTCTGTGGTCAGGAATGAGTCATTCATGTGTGATTACTGGCCTCTTTGAATGGAGAGCACAGAGGAGGAGAGAAAAAAACCTGATCCTGCCTCTCAGTTCCAGCTGGATGTTTTGATTCAGGAAAATTGAAGCTAGCAAGAATGATGGTCCTCAGCTTTCTATCCCCAATCTCTACCTATGCAGGTATCTTTTAGCTCACCCATCCCAGTATCAAAGGGTGAAGCATCCCTCTTCTTCTTCAAGGCCTTACCAGGATGCCCCTTGACTCTACCCTCCTCTCCAATGTCTTCAAGACCTTGCTTCGTTGGTCATATCCAAGCTCTTCCTCTACAAGCAAGCCTTCCTTTCAGTCTGTGAACATGCTCAACACACCTCATCCTATAAAATCAGCAAACTAAAACGTTGCTCCATACCCCTCTTGGGCCATGAGCCAGTCTCTTTCCTCCCTTTGTCTTTCACATCTTAAAAGGCTCTGGTCCCTTTCTGGACCTCCCTCATTCTCAAACTAATTTTAATCTGGAGTCAGCCTTCACTACGCTGCTGAAACTTCTCTTACCAAAATCACTGGAAAATTATAATTGCCAAATTGGAATCTTTATCATACCTCTTTCCTGAAGTGACACAGGGACAATGCCATTCTTCTTAAAAATTTAGATGACCTTAGCTTCTGTGATTGCACACTCCTCTGGCCTTCCTCAGATCTCTCTGACTTACAACTCCTCTGTCTCCTGTGCAGGGACTTCTTTTTCTACCCACCCATGAAATAGAGGCATTCTAGAGTTTGTGGTAGATGCTTATCTTCCAATCTTACCCACTCTTTCTGATTGTTTTAACTAATAACTAATAACTCTAAAATCAATATTTATAGTCCCAAACTTTCCCCTGAGCATCAGAATAGTGGGCTAGATATTTTTTTACCTGGATGTGCCCCTCCATATATTGTTATAATCCTCATCTCAGCCCCAAACAGCATTTCCTTTACCTTGTCCAATCTCAGGTGCTGGCATTCCCATCCACTCCGTCATCAGACCAGAAACTTGAGAACACCTGTTCCTTCGCCTAAATGCCATAAAACTGAAGTCCTGTCCACTGTACCTTCTAAAAAATTTTCAAAACCTGTCTCATTCTCTCTACCTTTTCTCCCCCAGTTCTAGTTCAGGTCCTTATCCCTTTTCCCATAAACACAAAACAACCTTCCAACTGATCTCCCTGCCTCTCACCTTACTCCTCTCAAATCTATCCTCCAGAGAGGCACCAAAGGGGAAAAAATCCATTTACATGCTGATCTGATCTGGGCATTTCCCTCATTGAAGCCTTTCATTATCTTGTCATGATCCCATTCTCTTGTCTACAACTCAGTCTCATTTCCTACGGTGTTCTGCCTTGTACTTCCACTGGTCTTCACTCATTCTAACCTCTCCATCTAGACTGTTTCCATCCCAATGTTTGAAGGCAGCTATGAGCTACACCAGGGAGAGACTGAAGTTATCTTACACTTGGGAAAACTCAGGAACCTGCCCAAATTCCAGGTTATGTGTTCTTCTGTTCTGTTTCCATTTACTTCTTTAAAAAAACAGAAGAATAGAATTTTCATTTTTTTAGGTACAATATTTCTTATCTTATCAGCACCCCCTGTGTGGTGTGGAGGAAAGAAAAATGTCTAACTCTCTCTTGGGAGGGATATCTTCGTAGGGAACCCGTCAACTTCCATATGCTGGACTGAGTGGGGCAGGTCTCCAAACTCACAGTCATTCAGCTAAGAGGTGCCCTACTGAAACCTCATCAGGAACTAGGAGACAGTCTCTATGTCATGGGACAACATGACTCATACAGAATTAGTGTTTCAGCCTTTCCTCTGGCTTGGTTCATTGAATCTCTTTCCTCTCCTACCTTTTAAGGCTGAGGTGGGGCAAGGGCCAGAGATAGACTTTAGGGTAAAAATCCCAAGGGGAGTTGTGTATGTGGGAGGAAATGAGGGGAAAAAAAGAGGGGGGATACATTAGTATGATCAATGTATTTATTCATTAATTTAACAAAAATTTATTGTGCACTTAGTATGTGTCAACACAGTACCAGGAATGGAGGAAAGAAACCATACAGGACAAACTCCGGGCAAAAAGACAGAGTTATACGTGGGAGCTCCTGCAAGACTCCACACTGAGAACTCTTCATGGGCCCAGAGCCTTGAAGACTGGAGCTTCCAAGTGATTCTGATTCAGCGTCTTGCACAGGGTCCACAGCGACTGGGATTCACATGCTAGACCCATAAGCATACATCAGCAGCTCAGTGCAATGGCCTGTACTAATCTTCCTGATCAGAAAAGTGGCTTCCACTTTCCACCTGCCAGCAGACCTAGAATAGGGCAGGAGTAGCTAAGTCAGGTTTTCTCTGGGACACAGTCAGACTCGGTGTCTAACCGGCACTGGACTCTAAATGACATAGAATTCCTTTGCTTCTCGAAGAGGCCATCCAGATTTTCACTGTTGGTAAATCTACTCAACGCTGAAGGGACAAGAGAGATGAGTCTGTCAGCCAACTGGGAACAAGACAGATAACAAAGCTCAGACTAGAAATTCTGCAGTGGACGTCAGAAACTGGCAGTAAAGAGCCTTTGACGCTACCTTGAAGGCATATCCCTGGCAGGTGTGGTCCCTGAGCATGAGGTGGGCATGTTCCCGCATCAAAATCAGGCACTCTCAGAACCCCATCCATAGAAATTCTGAGACCAGAGTGTCTTGCCCATGACCAGACCTAAAACTCAAGGGGTGGGAAGGATTCACAGGACAAAGAGAAACTGTCTCCCTGTGTCACATGGTCTCAGAATGCCCTGGAAAATGTCTCCCTCTTCAGCCTGTCACTCCATGAGATAGCCTTCTATGTTTTAGTATGAAGTAGGTTTATTTTTCCTTCCACCAATCTTCTCTCTATCTAATGTATCCTACATATTGCTCCTGAAGTAATCTTTCTAAGATATAGACCTAGTGTCATATTTTTCTCCGAAGTCTTTTTTTTTTAACCCTCACCTAAGGACATTTTTTCATTGCTTTTGAGGGGGGGGGGGGAAGGAAGGAAGAGAGAGAGAGAGAAACATCAATTGGTTGCCTTCTCACATGCACCCGGACCAGGGATCAAACCCACAACCTTGGTATGTGCCCTGACTAGGAATCAAATCCACAACCTTTCGGTCTATGGGATGATGCTCCACCCAACTGAGCCACACCAGCCAGGTATCTAAAGCCTTTTAATGACCCTTTTAGCTTTCAGATGAAGCTCTAACCCAACTAAACTACAACATCCCTCATGGCCTGGCTCCTATCTTCCTCCCTAGCTCCCTTCCGGTTCTCCTCCGGCTATGTCAGAGCACACTCAGTGCCCTGAATGGCATATGCAAACTCGGGGCCTCTGTACCTTCGTGCACACTGTTCTCTGTTTCCAAAGTAACATTCTTCTCCCTAATGTCAAAAATCAGTGGAAGCCTCCCTCTTCACTCTCCCACGTGATGAGTGCTCTGTGCCCTCAGTGTTCCAAGTTCCCTCCCCCTGCAGGGTTAATGTGCTACTCTACTTATTGGTGACCATTCTGTCTCCCAGAGTCCTTGGGAGACTACCAAACACTCATCTTTGTGTCCCCAGTGCTCAG
This sequence comes from Tonatia bakeri, assembly GCA_004024845.1. Taxonomy (NCBI): domain Eukaryota; kingdom Metazoa; phylum Chordata; class Mammalia; order Chiroptera; family Phyllostomidae; genus Tonatia; species Tonatia bakeri. Next base: position 221,273 of record PVIA01001583.1, read on the forward strand.
GATGGTGCCATTGGTGCTCTACAAATATCTTATAGCAAGTGTTGCTTGAGGAACAGAGAAGAAGGAATTGCATGCAGAGGAAGAGAAGTTGTCAGGAAGGGGAGGGAGAGGTGGGGAGCCACTGAGAACACTTTTCTTGAGCTCTAATTCAGTGACAGACAGGTGGCCACACCCCTCTGCCCACTGGCCCTCAGTCAGCTCTTCACCCCACCCAAAGTCACCTGCTCACGGCCCAGCCTTCCATTTTATTTCACTCCTAGGAGGAGGGCAGTGGGTGTCACCTGTGTAGAGCTACCCTCTAAAAACATGATGCCATGTCCCTCCTTCACCAACTGGACTTCTTTCCAGCACACCTCGCCCTGTCCCCTGGGGCCCCTGTTCATCCCTCTGTGATAGAGTTTTTAAATGCATCAGTAAAATGTCCCTCAACCTGAGTGGATCCTACTGTTAATACAAAGTGGCAGCTTTTAAATAGGATGGGCTCCGTTTGTCACTTTCAATCATAGGCTCTGCTGAGGGAGACTTGAGACTTCGAGAGACTTAATCGTCTTAAGAAAACAAACAGAGGCCCTCTGCCACAAAGCAGCATGCCGACAGATAGACAGTTAGGAGAGAGGACAGAAGCTGGCGTGCCCAAGATCCCTCCCGTGATCCACCAGGGAGGATCCCGCTCTTCCAGGCCAGGTCTCTGCTGGTGAAACTGATGACTCAACACGGCCCTTATCCTTTCCAATTAGCATCCAGTTCCTGTTCTTTCCCTCTTGCTGTCTGCCTCCCTCTGTGCATCTGGCCCTTGTAAAGCAACAAGGTCTCTGCTGTTTTCCCCACCAGACCCTCCCTCTTCATCTGAGCTGACCTCAGACCATTAAAACTAACCTGACAGCTGAAAATAGGACTAATCCACAAGAGATCTAGCATAGCATCTTTATTTTAAATGTATGGAAGGAAGCTCAGCCAGTACGAAATGGTCACATTAGCCAATGTTGAACCTAGGTCTCTTCCCACTTCCTAGCCCAGTTCTCTTAGCTACGCCGGTGCTTCTCACTGGCTGTACGTTAGACCCACCTGGGAATCTTTAAAAAACAAAACCCTTGCCCAGATGCCCCTCCTCTGCCCCCAGAGTTCTGATCCCATTGGACTTTTGGGACTTATCAATGTATTTTAGGAACTCCCCATGTAACACTAGTATGCAACAAGGGTCCAGAATTACTGCATGGACCAGACGGCTTCTCAGCCTCTGCCCAAATTCACTGGGTGTGGGGTGGGATGGGGGTGGGGATGTAATTTGGAAGAAGGAGGCTGGGTTGCAATATACTGGGACATGGAAAAGAACTCTGGTAAGAAGTTCTATGGCCTAGACCAGAGATTCATAATTACTGGTTGCTTTCTTCCTTCCGAAGAAGAGGTTTCCACTTTGTTCGAACCCATACCATCAACAATTTTTACTGGCCATGGAGACAGGTACTAGGTGTTAAGTTATAAGGGATGTTGTGAAAACACAGATAAAAGGGGACTGGCCCTTGATTTCTGGGACAACAGATAGCACAAGAAACACATGCAAAAAACCCCAGAAAATATTACAAAGAAATGTGCTTCCAGAAGCTTCACCCACCTACCCCCGGCTGTGAACACAACTGGCCCTGGAGCCTAAAGGGATGGGTCTCTTCGATCCTGCTCACAGCAGGCACCCCAAAGATATTGATGTATGGACTGAAACCCTCAGCCTGAAGCCAGAGAGGCACCAGAAATAAGGACAAGGAAGGAATGAAATAGCCCATCTGCAAGGAAGGACCCCCCGCCCCAGAGGGCCACTGGGCACATTTCCTAAAGCTGACTCCCCATACCTGGCTGGTCCTTGGTCCCTACTCAGACCCACTGAATCAGAGCCTCTAAGGATGGTAGCCAGGAATCTGCATTATTTTCTAAGAATCCCAGTCAAGTCTGATAATCAGTCAAAGTTGGTCATTTCTGCTTGAGAGAACCTTAGACCCGAACTTGAATTACCACATCATGACTTAAAACCTTATTTGGAGTCAAACTGACTAACCTAATTGATTTTAGTCAAGACATGACAGCTCGCTAGCTTTCCCCTTTCAGCAAGTCACTCGGCTTCTCTGAGCCTAGTGCGTCATTTGTGAAATCCGAGAAGGGGACAATATTAAGCACAATCCCTGGCAAAAGTAATCCCTTAATAATTGGAAGCTATTATCATTTAAGCATCCCTTCCACTTTGGAAAAGAGACAGGAGGAGCCCAGGCCTCCGAGGCCTGACATCTAGGGAAAGTGGGGCTGGCTGCTTCCCCGTTCACCCTGGTCAGTTCAGCATGGACAGCTGGATGCCGGGGAAAGACGTGAGGGCTTTCACTTTATGCCATGTGGCCCAGCGTCCTGGGTGAGGTCAAGTGCAGCGATTCTCGAGTTCCTTGTGGTTCATCATTAAGTGATCTGGCAAAACCTTGAATCTCTTTGGATTCCTGTGTCCTCTTTGCAAAATGGGGACAGTAAGGTCCCATGCCCTGCCATCATCACAGGGAAGCTGGGAAAATCAAAACAGACCAAACCACAGTCTACCTTGCTTAAGCTAGTAGTTGTCGGATGATTTCGATGGTCAGGTGCCATGCTTATCAGCTTCTGTGCATTCTCTCATATAACGCTTGTAACGGCATTATAGGTAAGTTACCGGAACAGAAGGGGTGGGAGGAGAATGAAGAGGGTAAAGGGGCTCAAATACGTGGTGACAGAAGGAGACTGGACTTCAAGTGGTGAGCACACAGTAGACTATACAGAGCTCATATTATAAAGTGGTACACCTGATATTTATATAATGTTACTAACCAATGTTACCATGCTAAACCTAATAAAAATGTTTTAAAAATATAAACTCAAGTAAATATAAAAAATGAAAAATGTGCCCTGGCTGGCATAGCTCAGTGGATTGAGCTCGGGCTGCGAACCAAAGCATCACAGGTTCGATTCCCAGTCAAGGCACATGCCCAGGTTGCAGGCTAGGGCCCCCAGCAACTGCACATTGATGTTTCTCTCTCTCTCTTTCTCCCTCCCTTCCCTCTCTAGAAATAAATAAATAAAATCTTTAAAAATACGTTTAAAAAAATGTTTCTCTCCCTCTTTCTCCCTATATCTAAAAATAAATAAATAAAATCTTTTAAGAAAATGAAAAATGTAAAATAACTTTCACGTATTGTCAAACAAGTTATGTCTCTTCTAAAACATTCAAAAGCATCTATTAAAATTAAAAGGAAAAGGTATATACAAGGTTTTGTTTTATACCTATTTTATAGACAGAAAAGTGAGGCTTGGAGACTAAGCAACTCAGAGTCCAGGCATGGAGGACGTCGGAATGCAAAGCTATAATGACCATGACACTGCTTGTCACTACAGTTCCCAGAGTTTCACGAACCTTCCTTTTCCTTATCTAACTCAAGCCTCCCATCAGCCAGGACAGCTAAATATTATTTTCTCCAGTGTCTGCATATCATATCTGAGCCCAGTCTTTGACTCAGAGGCCCGAGTCTTCCTACCATTCTGCTTTCTCCCAGGGCAGGGTTCCAACAAAGCAAAGCTCAGTGTGTGAAGGACTGCTTGATAAATAAGGATGCTTTAAAGCATACATTTCTCATGAAATCGAGCTCTCTGAACTTAGCTTTATACATTTAATTAAAAAAAAAAAAAGCCAGCCAGCTGTTTTGACTTGCTGGGGTACTTAAATGTACGACTACTTAGGAAAACTTGGCATCTAAGAATCCGCAGTGATGACATACGTATATTCAGAGTGAATATTCACACATTAAAAAAAGGATTTGCTTTAGCATTCTTTTAAATTGTTCTTTTCTAAATTTGCTTTTCTTTCATTAAATATTTGGCAAAGAGACTGGGGAGGGAGCGGGAGGCAGGACAAGTTCAGATGTTCAGGAAAGAGCAACAGCAGGTCAGGCTCACGTTTACCCACAGAAATCGTGTCATCTGCAACGTTTCGGGAACATGAGTATCTCCCGAAGACAAGGGCACCTGATGCGTCTTGATGTTGAATCAGAGGTTACAACCAAGACTCAAAGGGCTGGCTCGGTGCCTAGTGAAGGAAAGACAGCACGAGCTGGGAATCCGTCAGCATCCCTCTCGTGTCGAATGCTGCCTTCGAAGTCCCAGGCTGGCTCTCCTGGTCCAGAGATCTGTTTCACAGCAACCTGAACACCTGCCAGATCCATCACTCGTGATGAGCAGGTGAGCGGGGGAGCCCTTGATTTATGTCAAACCATCCTGGGGGCAGAGCTGCCTTACGGAAGGACTGTCAGAACTGATCAATGAACAAACGAAGCCACTGACCAGGGGGACAGCTCACTGTCTTCACTTTTAGGGATTCTGCAATGAGAGAAATGACGAAGATGCATTCTGAGGCATGATGATATTGGCATAAAGCCTCCCTTTTATACTTTTCTTGGGGCTAAGGAGGGGAGAAAAGGGAAGCATGTCAGACAAGGGATTTTTGAGTGGTGGTTCCAAGAGCAGATATGTTCACCCACTGAGTGCAGTGGGTTTGAGATGCTGCTCAGGGACTGTTTGAAGTTGCGAGCCCCTGATCTGCATGGGGAAAGACCAGACACGTTGCAGGGATACTCATTTGTCAACTTCCTCTGTGACTGGGCTGAAAATGGCTGTGTAAATAACTCAGCCAGGGAGGGTGGCAGAGCAAAGCGCTGGCAGTTACGGTGCTATGAAATATGCATTAATTGCATGAAACATTCAGCCTGAAACTCAGCAGTGAGGCCCTTTTTGTCAGTTTTTATAGTGCACAGACAGAGAGACCAGGATACGGATGGCAATGGCCTTCTGTGTAGCGCACCCCCTCCCTCCCGCTGCACCGATGCCGAGACACCCCAAGCTTCTGCTCTGATGTTCTGGGCATGGCCTGTGGCTCCCCGCTCAGCAGCATGACACTTATAAACCAGGACCATTCCCTAGGAGCCCCCACCTCCACTCTGCTCCCCAGATGCCACTCAGAGGCTGTGTCCTGAATCTCAGCACACGTCCCAGAGGAGCTGGGAGTGACAGTGGAGGGCTCGGCCGTCTGTCCCTACCAGCGACCTTCCTCTCACAAGGGAAAGTGGTTCTCACTTGGATTAGATTATTATGTCTGACAATTTGAGGTGTTTTATAAGCGGAGGAAACCATGTCAAAGACAAAGCCAAAAATGAAAGACAGAGAGGGTTTAATGTGTGCTGGAGGAGTCAAGCCTCAGGATTCAAAGTGCCTTTGGTCTTGCAACCTACACCAAGAATCTCACTCTGGCATTCAAGGCCCTCTTCAGTAAGTCCCAGCCTACCTTTCTAGACAAATGGCCCACGGTTTCCCTGCTCCTAAGCCATACTCTAGCCAACCTAGACAACACACTCCCGAAATTTGCTTTTCTATTGTCCTACCTTGACCACACTATTGGGACCCATCATCCCAATTGGTCCTGCAAGGCTCATGTCCCGGGAAACACCCCTGGGCAGTTGTCACCCTGCTGTTCCCTCTGCCTGGAACTGATGGCCTTCCTCCCTGCACTTTTGCCTGGATAAATCCTTTGAAGTCATGTCAAATACCGTCTTCTCCACAATCTATTCCTTAGTTTTTAACATTGCTCTCTCTCCCTCCACAAACCTCTGACATAGTTCATCGATGCCTCTCCCTCTGGCATTCATTCAACCAACATTTACAGACAGCCTCTGTGTGCCAGGTCCTTCGCCAGGCACCCTGCCCACAAGGTCTCGGCCAAAAACAGATAATTCAGCACTTACAACACTGTGGTTTAAATCTTTAAGAAGCACACGTGTCGATTCCATTGTCTAAGGATTAAAAGGAGAGAAACTGACAAAGCATGAACAAAGATTCAGAATCAGGGAAATTGCTGAAAAGGGTTGCAAAGTTCTGGAAATTCTGCAGGTTTCACTCCAGAACAGTAATTCCTGGTAGATCTTTGTTACTGATGTCCCCTCACCGGTGTTCTTGATACAGTAAGGGGAAAACCTTCGTGTCCATACAAAATGATCTTGATGAAAAAATAAAATCTCATAATTCTACATTTAAAAAAAAATACTATATATTTTTTAAAGATTTTATTTTATTTATTTTTAGAGAGGGAAGGGAGGGAGAAAGAGAGAGAGAAACATCAATGTGCGGTTGCTGGGGGCCGTGGCCTGCAACCCAGGCATGTGCCCTGACTGGGAATTGAACCTGCGATGCTTTGGTTCGCAGCCCGCACTCAATCCACTGAGGTACATCAGCCAGGGCCTGTTTTTTTCTTAAATGCAGTAATAATATTTGGTCATTGTGGAAAATTCAGGATGTGTATCCGTTTGCATGTGTGTGTATATGTTTGTGTGGGTTTATCCTATAGCATCCGGTGATAACCACAGTTCACATTCAGTATATAACTTTCCAGACTTCACACAGAAATGAAGACAGGGCTTTTTAAACAAAATGAGAGTTTACTACATGCATCATTTTATGACCCTGCTTTAACAAAGAACTACCTCTGCACATGTTTGTGCATATGAGTAACACGCCTGCCACATCATTTGCAAGAACCTTGTATGTCTCACTGTGTGGGTGTGCCTTTGTTTATTTAGCTAATCCCCTGTTATTGGACCATGAGACCATGTCTCACTTTTATCATTGTAAGTAATACTTCGATAAACCTCACTAAATACACATAATTTCAAGTTACCCAATATTATCTAAGAGGTAAACCCCTCACAATGCAACTACTAGAACACAGGCTGGACTTGTTTTAAGGCATTGGATATGTAGCGATGCTCACCCATCTACTTATAGTTTATAAAAGTTTGTTGTTCTGTACATTTTGCCAGTCAATATATTTTGTCAAATTACAGTATCTGGAGTCCCCAAAGAACATTTATCTAAGCAAATGCCAATTTCCATGACCACCCAATACACAAAAACAGGAGAAATAAATCCAGGCAGAAACTAAGAAACCCAAACTAGCCTACTCGTGCGGCCGAGTAGTTAAGCTGTCTCCTTAAGCTCACTTTATCGGAGTTATTGCTGCTTACTCATAAGGGCACCCGGCAACAGCTGTTCACCTGGCCGAGCAAGCTCTCCGAAGAAAGATCTCCATATGTTGCAGGGAGAGGCACGTGAGCTGGGTCTTAGGGAGAAATGTCCTTGTTTCCTGGCTTGGTGTGACAGTACTTCAATCTGAGAGGTGGGGAGAGGAGAGCGTAGGCCCAAGAAACTTGCCATCTTCGTCGCTGTCTAGGGTCCCAAGGGCTCACCCATGCTTAGTTTTGTCTGAAAATGGACACATGAAGCAGGTTTTCACTGTTGGACTTGCCCAGAGCCCACAGGCAGCAGCAGCAACAAGTGGCAGAACCGGGCCTGGGATCCAGGGCCCCTCGAAGGCTCTTATCACTGTAAATATTGAGTAAGACATAAAAGATATAAAGTCCTGCGAAGTAACAGCAAGAGAAAATGGAATTTGCCTGCCATTTTTGAAAATATTCATACGTGTAATTAGAGTATGTCTAGGTTTTTCATATTTTTCTAGAAATATGTAGAGAATATACGTAGATTTGTCTAGCTACATAAATGGATCACTTTAAAAAAATTTTTTTTAACATTGGAGGAGGCAATGGGCCACAGCCATGAGAGACAGTGGGTGTGGAAGCTGTGACATTCCAGTTGCCAAGAAGGACATGAGGGACCGCAAGGAAATGATGGCTAAGGAGTCAGTACCACCTTGTGTTTCCAGGGAAGTCTCAGTTTGGGCATCTGGAAAATGGGGCTCTACATTTGACTTCTTGGGTTTTTGGGGACATGAAAACGCTTCGTTCAATAAGCACCCAACAACACTGTCCTGTACTGTCTAGTCTTTGTGACCCGCCAGCTTCATCTCCAATCCTTGACCCTAAGCTGTTCGTGAGCAGGGGTAATAGGCTGCCGCCCTTCTGTGCCGCTGCCAAGAGGGCGTCATGGAGTACAGTCCTTGTGTGATCACAAGAATATGTGCAGAACACATGCTAGCTTATAAAACGCACCACATTACCTATTCTATGTTGTTATATGTAATGTTTCATAGATTTTATCTGATCTATAGTAATATGCAGAGAAACTTTTATATGAATGCGTTCATAATATAGATGTTTTTAACTTCTTTTCATTTAACAAAATGACTCAGACATTCTTTCATGTTTAATTCTTTTTTAGTTTGACACAGGTAAGTGTGTGGGATTTGTTTGTTTATTTTGGTAACTTTATTTACTATGATGTCAGCAGGGAACTGAGCGTGGGCCAGGGAAGGTCTGGCTCCTGTGACCTGTGGCATCTGTAGATGGGGCGTGGAGACAGCTGTCCCTGCCTACCCTGCTCATTTGGCAGGTGATTCAGTGGAGCAAGTCTCTTGGCCTCCCTGACCAAGGCACCTAGTGCCTCATCACAGGTAGAGGCTGCAAACCACTGGGCCTTGGGGATCACCTGTCTGCCTTGGACTGGGGTTGTGGGCTCATGGGAAGGGTCTATGCCTGGCTCTACTTCTCTGCCCCACCCGTGAGCACAGTGCTCCCATCTGGTAGAAGGCAGGGAATGGGGACCCAGCCGTGGGTGCCAAGTCACAGGCTGGGCGCCTAGGCATTAATGAGGGTCTGCACCACCCTGAAAGTATCTCCATGCCCGAAGAAGGATGATGTTAACCAGCCAATGTAAATAAACACCACACACATGGAAACAGAGAGGCAGAGAGAGAAGAGGCCTCGGAAGTACACAGTGGACATCACTCTTTTCCTGCCTTTCAACAAGGGAACCCCGTCAATTCATTTTGCCATGACCCTAGCAAATTAGGTAGGGGGTCGAGATTCTATATCAGCCACAGCAGCCATTAGTAGGACAGGGAGAACAGAATAGATGCTGAGAGAGAAACTGACCCAGGGCGAGAGGGAGGGCTGCCCCAGGAATCTGATGAGCCCTCCAGTTCAGCCCAGAAACTTAGGACCAACCTGCTTGTTTTGAGGTGACTCAGTAGGGGTCTCTGCATCTTGCAACCAAATGAACCTGATTTAATGATTAAAGCAAACACTGTCTGAAAGAAGATTCTAGAGAGGACAGAGATCATAAGTCACAGTCTTTGTCTCAAGAAGAATGGAGTATAACAATATAATAAATCATAGTAAGAACAGTAACGGCCCACCCCAAGGGCACTGACACTATACTAAGCACCCTGCATGCACTATCACATTTAATCCCTACCATGTCCCACTGGAAAGGAACAATTTGTTCCCAGAAGGGGGAACACAGGTTTAGACAATGCAGGTAGCAGAGCCAGGACCTGACTTACAGTCCAGTAGAAACCTCAGAGTGGTATGAAGCACTAAGATATTTCCAAGGCTCCCCTGGTATCAAATAGGCAATTTCCAGTTAGGGAAATCAGGGAATACTTCTTGGAGGCTGTGGCCAACAATTGGTGGGTATTAGGTGAAAATTTGCTCAATGAACACACTTGAATAAATGACTAAATGAATGAATGAAAGTGGTTTGGATTTACAGAGGAGATTCTGGGAGGCAAAATTGAGGCAGGTCATTAATAAAAAAGTGACGTGAGCTTGGGTGTTGGGAAGCAGATCAGTTTGGCCAGAGTTAAGGCACTGAAAAGGAGTAGCAGGCAGACCAGATATAAGAGCCCAGCCCGAGAGTTTCACGCTGTATTTGGTAGGTAATCAGGAGTCACTGAACTTTTAGAAGCACAAGCGATATATAATCATAGTCACGCTTTAGAAAAGTTCATTAGTTGATAGTGAACAGAATGGATCTGAGGGAACAGAAACAGAGGGCAAGGAGATATTAGGAAGCTGCCACAGTGGACCAGGTGGGTGGTAATAGAGGCTTCAAGAGAATGGAGGGAGCTGTGCCCAGGTGGCTCAGTTGGTTGGAGCATTGTGTCATATACCAGGAGGTTGTGGGTTCGATCCCTGGTTGGAGAGCCTACAGGAGAGACTGATAAGACACATCTCCCAGGAATATACAGGGGTGTTTGTGCAGGTGTGAGGAAGGTGAGGGGTAAATAACAGAAGACGGTTCTCAGGTACTCGGCCTGAATACCTGGCGGCGGGGGAGGGGCTATATCAGAAATACTGAAGTGAAACACTGGGTTTATTTCACGTGTTGAGAAGGGAGAGAGGAGGATAAAGAATGAAAAGGGATTCTGGAAAGAGCATTTTCCCTGAATTTATCCGTATACCAGCAATGGATGTGTAAATGCTTTCTTCCAAATTTCAGTCCAGCTTCAGCCCCAGGAAGGTGAATTCCGCAGGAGCTATATTACGGGAGTTTTCTGAATATAGCTAGTCAGAATCTTAACGTGAAAATAGTGCTGATTAATTCACTCGCGACTAATTTAGAATTTGTGATTCTTCTACCTGGCAAGGCAAAAGCTTACCCTTATTTAAGCAAGTGTGTGCTTCATAAAGGAGGACACATTACAAGGTTAAATACCTAAGGGGACATCTTCCACATGGGAGAGGGAACTATTTTCCTGCAGGTCCTCCCCTCGGCCCCTCCCCCACCCTTACAAGCATCGTATATGGAAAATAGCCGATCTGATGTTCTTTATAAATTCTTCTTGTTTCATGAAAGGGGATTTTTTCCGTCCTAAACAGGACTCAGCGGTGCACTTGAGTTATCGCATGCTCTGCAGTGGAAGAAAAGCACATTTCTCCCACTCCTCCTCCGTTTCGCACTTCCTGATTCAGGCTGACCTTTGCCGAGCATCACTGCATCGCTGCGGAGCCGTCCCCGCGGGGGTAGTTGTCATGGCTGGTGGCTCGCCCCCTGAAAAGTGAGGTCAGTGCGTCTTTGTAAGGTCTGGCTCACGCTCTGAAGAGGGCCAGTGGAGGCATGACAAGGAGGGTCGCCCAGGCCGTTCCGGCTCGCCGCCTTCCAGATTGCCCCAGCTCAGGGCCCGGGCTATGGCTTTTAATTTCCCTCCACCTGAGATCCTGCTGTCATGTTGGCCTCCTCTGACATGGGGCGCCGGTTCCCCGCCACAACGTGGCTCAGGCTCACCTAGTTCACATGCCAGCAATCAGGTCAGTCCTCTGGTTATCGACTTGTTCGTAGTTTCAAAAAGGTTGCAGGTCTGGGAAAGGATTCCCCATTCACAAAGGTGGAACGGAGGGGAGGGGATGGCCTAAGCTCTGGGCGGGGCGTCAGCCGCGCACGGAGAATTTTCTGAAGTTGAACATCGCTCCAGACTGGAAGAGACAGCAAGAGAACGCTGTGAAAGCATCTGTCCTGAAGGCTCAAAATACAGAGCAGAGAGCCCCCCGCCTGGGCGAGGCTCTAGCGGCAGGCTGACCTCCGAAGTTGCTGCAGGACTCAAACTGCTGATTTACACAGTGGGCAAAAAGGCCACATGACCGGAACCAATGGGAATGATTTTTCTCGACCCTCAAATGAAACCAGTTGCGTCATTGCATTGCCCTGCTGCATTCAGGGAGGAGAATGGTGTGGGTTTCCCCGTGCAGGGACGCCCTGGCACAGCCACGCCGTAAGATCAGGGTGCCACAGAATGAAGAGAACAAGGGGATAAACAGCCCACAGTATTAAACTGGGCCAGGGAGCGATAAGCGATTTTATTTTTTCTAAAAGGATCTTATTTTTCTAAATGAAAAGCTGGGGGCTTCACTCGGGGGTGAAGCACATCGGTGTTGTCCCCTTTGCATTCCAGACGTGTCCAGAGAACTTCGGGGGTGGGTGGGGGGAGTCCAGACTGAGCTCACTGGCATCCAAATCCCCTGGGGCTGCTGAGCACGGAACTCCACATTTTTCACATGCTCTGGAGATATTGGCTCACATTTAAATTTCAATCCCTTCCCCTTCCTCCTCCCTGTCACTCCACCTAAAAGAATGATCTTAACCTGTCCCCTCGAACATCCAACCATTTCAAAATAAACTCACCTCCTGGAGAGACAGAGAGGCAGCAGCCTTGAGGGGCTCCGGTACCCAGGCCAGTGCCCAGGCCAGTGCCCAGGGCGAACATGAAACCAGTGACCCCGGCTGTCCCAGAGAGCACACGGGGCCACCACACCTGAGACAGTGTGCTCTCCGAGCCAAGACACACACCTGCTGACGGGGTCAAGTGCCTTTCCCAGGTGAAATTGTCCCGGACACCCAAACTTGAATTGACTCCTTTGCAACCTGACCTTAAAGAAATGAGTGAAATGCTTAACTGGTGGATGTATTATCAGGTGCAGACAAGGGTTGGTGGAATAGCTTGCCTGAAGTTAAGTAAACTACTTTCCCTAACATTTTCTTTATCTTTCTGGTGTTATTATTTTTTGAAACTTAATTGAGCCAAATGTGCCCAAAGGTGTTGATTTCTGAGTTTATGTTGTGAAAAATATGCATTTCCAGGCACATATATACCTCTAGCATATTTCCATATAATTGTTTTGAGAATAAAGGTTAAGAGAGCTTCATTGTACTAAATCGAAACTTGAACATTTATGCCAGTGAGCAGTCAAAAACCCTGAGTAGAAGAGGGATTTCTAAATGAGTGGACTCACTAATTTCTACTTGAATGTAAAGATTGTAGCGGCATTCATTAATAATCTAGTTGTACCTGATGATAACTAATCTCTTTCTAAGAAATGGTTCTTTGGCACCCAGAAGTCACAGGAGACAGTCTGAGAAGAAAAAAGCAATAACTGGTTTCTTGAATCTATAGTTTATATGAATGGAAAGGGTTCTAAAGGAAGGGGTTGCTTAGCTCCCAGAATCACAAAGGTTGGAGGAGGATTCAAATGATCTAAATTTTCCTTGATCCCACTCTCCCTCGAGTCCTGCCTCTTTATAAGAATATCAGGGAATAAGCAACTATTACTAATACATGTTTGTTCTCCAAGGCAGGGCTGGAAACAACCTAGAGAATCACGGTCAAGGTCACGTTTAGTGAACAGACGTGATGAGGAGAGCGACGGGGAATGAGGAAGTCTTTGCAGACGTTTCCCTTAGCTTCCTTGGTCAAGCACCCCCCACCATTCCTTTTTATAACTCTGAGCTGCTTCCCTTTGACTTTTTCAGCCCTTCTGTTTATGTAATCCAGAGTAACGTTTGATTTCCTTTATTGCTCTAGACCCTGCTGCCGAAGACATTAAAATTTCATCTGTCTCTGCACTCCGATTCTTCCTCTCGAGCCTGCTGCCTGTGACTGTCGAGGGTCTGTTTACCTCTACCTTTCTTGTCCCTACCCTCGTCACCTTACTCATCACTACACTGAACGGTGTAACCAAACTGCCTGCCTCTCCTGGTGGAACCCAGGAGAGTTTTATTGTCCTTGTGACCACCCTTGTTCCTACCTCAGACACCTCAGTGCCCTTCCACTCCCATGGGGCACCCCTCACTGTGTGAGGGAGTGGGGCCCCCCTGAGACAGGCGTGTCAGGTCAGCCCCCGCACCCTCACCCCGTGGGCCAAACACCCCTGTCCTAGAGGCCAGGATCCGCAACACAGTCAGGTCCCCAGCCTCGTCCACGAGCAGATCCCCCAAGCATTTAAACTCTATTTGATTTTAAAGATTGTAGCAATGTTCACTAATAATATAGTTGTACCTGATGATAACTGATTTCTTTGGGAGAAACAACGCAATATAGGGGCTCCTAGAATATCTCACTCTAAAAATCCCATTCCACTGGTGCCAGGCTTTATGGGAACCCTTTTAAAATTATATAAAAACAAAATAAAACCAAAAACTCTGGGATGATTGTCTATTATTCTGACAAGCTTGACTGTTATCCATCTCCTCCATAAAGGTGGCATTTGGTGGTCCCAATCTAAGGTGACCTCCCAAGTATCTTCTTCACCACTCAGCCCTTCACAGCCCTGGAGCGTGTGGCTGCGCCATGCAACCTTTTACGGAGCAGGTCCGCTCTGCCCAAAGGGAACCACGCCACGGCAGAGACAAGGACAGTTTCCTACTCATCTAGGTACTTCCCCAAATACAGCACAATGCCTAGCATTGAGCAGATTTTCCACATACATTGTAGAAGGAACATAGGAAGGGGAAGGAAGAGAAATAGAGGAAAACACTTAACACAGCTCAGAGGCGCCACCGATCATTTACTCGTGGGACTTTGCCACCCCCCAAAACTTCAGTTCTTCACATTCTCACTCCTTAAATTCCTATTATTTATTATTCCAGTGTGTTTGCATATGTGATGCCTTAGAAGTGTCTAGTGGTTTTTTTTCTGCTTTCCAGTCTTAATTTCTGAATTTCTCTGAGTGGCATGTTCTTGCTATTATCCTTCAATATTTCTTTGGTTTGCCTTAGAAAATGTTGCATAAGTTTCTAACATTTGTCCACCCCCCCCCCCCTGAGAGTTTGGCCAAAATATTGACTTGATGTATTTCAGCCACTTTTAGCTCTTTCTTCAATAAATCATTCCTCCCCAGGTCTCAGTCATCCAACTGTCTCCTTCAGTGACCGCTGTGTTCCTTAAGCACTTGGAAAATGTTCCTGTGATTTCACTTAACCTTCAGTGCAATCTCTTTTCCATTCTCTACCTTGCCTTTCTTATCTTTTTTTCACACTCCCTGGACTCTGGTCGGTAATCCTCCCTGGCTGCCTCTGTACCTGGTGCTTAATGCTTCACGTATGCCTCTTTCTTATTTTTGATTACTTTTTTTCACTTGGCCATCCACATTGTGGGTTCTCTTATACCGGGACTCTGTGCAAGATGACCCCTGGGTTTATTCTAATTTGTATTTGAATACTTTTCATTTCCAACCGTGTTCTTTGTTTCTCCCCTCACTTCAGCCCATATGGTTTGACCTGGGCTGCTGTTCAGCAATGTGCATGTCTTTCTGAAATGGGAGAGGGACAGTGAACCCTGCTTCTAGCCTCAGCTGCATTGCCCGCTCCCCAAAATTAACATGAGCTAGGGAAGAAGGCACTCCTCTCTTTCCAGAAAAATGTGCCCATAAGAAAATAATCCATGTAAACAGCAGGACAAAAATTCCCTTCCATGTGTTGTCTAACCACAGCTCCTTTCTGCTGAGCTTCCTCTAGCCCAGGGGTGTCACACTCCTTTTCACCGGGGGCCCCATTAGCCTCGCGGTGGCCTTCCAAGGGCCGAATATAATTTTAGGACTATATAAATGTAACTACTGCTTAACAGTTAAGCAAGAGCTCGGCCCTGCTGCCAGGTAGAAACAAGGTGCCAGGCCAGATAAAATGAGGTGGAGGTCCGGATTCAGCCTGCAGGCCTTGCGTTTGCCACCTGTGCTCTAGCCCCTCAGTGATTCAGAGCCCACCAGGCTGCTTTCAGAGGAGGGGGCCCTGGGCCCTGGAATCAGAGCATTGGAGCCCCCGTGGCAGCTTTGTTGTTAACCAGCCAAGGAGTTTCAGCACCTTTCTTTCCCATGTCTTCAGTCTGCCCTCTCAACCTCAGTTTCCTTCATCTGTCACATGAGGCATCAGACTCCATAATTAAGGGGCGCATCTTCAATTCCAAGGGTATCTATCCATTGGGATGCTTTTCTCTCAGCTGCTGCCATAATTAAGACATAAGCAGACTTTCTCCTCAGTATTCATACCCTCCCCTCTGTTCTTGTCACCCTCTTTCAGGCCTCCCCTCCCCACTTCATTCCCACCGCAGCTCTGGTGTTTTGTATGCAACCTACTTCACACTCCCCCACCTCTCCATGAGCAGGAAGGCTCCGGAAGTCCCACGGGGGTGTTGTTGGTGCAGGGCTGGCCCTGGGGGCAGACTTCCTGATCTCACACAAGTCTCTGGGAGCCTCTGGTGAGTTACTTGGCCTCTCTGTGCCTTCGTCCCTTATCTGCAAAATGGGCAACACCTGCTCCCATGTCAGGAGGTCCCTGAGAGGATTAAGGACGTTAATACTCAGAAAGCATTGGAATACCTGGCAGGAAGTTGGCGCCATACGAATGTTAAGCACCATAAGAAGTATCTGTGTGTTTTGGAAGTCTCCAAATCTTAAAATCAAAGGCTGACTTCTCAAACATCAAAACAGTCAACTAAGCAGAAGGTTGAGAGGCTGGGGAGGACTCTCGTGTTTCCCTAAATACACACGCAGAGGCTGGCACCCCCTGGAAATACAGACTAGTCCTACAGGGACTGATGCGAGAGCTCAGACCTTAGATTTTAACCCAGCTGTATTATTTTATATAAAAATTTGAGTTTCCCTAGATATAGTCATACATTTTTTTTTATTCTGAGTGTAACAAACCAATTAAAGATTGTTTCCCAGGAGGCCCCTTTTGGGTTCCCAACTGAAGAATGTGTATGATCTCTGAGACCTGATAATGTCCGTTACAGATACCACTTGTAACCATGAGCTGACCTAATTTTCCATTTCTCTGTGCCATTAGAACCTGAATCATTCATTCCTTCTCCAGCAGCCAAACTCAGTCAACTCATAAAATCTAGCGTGGTTTCGGAGCATCCTTTCTCCAGGTAAGGGGATGACAGAGGGGGAATTGCCTGCCCGTAATAAGATGCTCTAGAGTCCCAGATAACATGTCTGGACACAGGAGGGACAAGGCAGCTGTTTAGGTCTCTGGTGTGACACACCTTTATTAAAGGGACACTTGTAACATAAACATAACGCTGTCTCCAAGGCTGGAGACAGGGGCAGTTTGTTGGAGATATTGCCCCATGAAAACTGATCCTTTGGAAGATTTGGTTGTAGCTACTCAGTGGGTGGTAACTGTCCCTGCAAATGAAGTTGATGTAAATGTCGATGCTGTCGTCAAAGCGCTTCAGTGACCTTGGCCTTCCAACATCTAAATATCAATGTTTGGAAATGTAAAGCCTGATAATTTGCAAGAACAGAGTTGCTACTTAAAGAGACAAGAATGAGGAAGATCGGAGAGGCAGCAGAGACGGAGGATACATTTTAAGGCCACTGTTATTAGAAATATGACTTGTCCCACATATTAAAAATAAGTCTTTAATTCCCCTTATGCCATCCAGTCTTTTCTGCAAACATCTGGATAAAGAATCACATCAAATCCATGGTGTTCGAGACATTCCTGGAGCATAGATGTTCTTGAGATTACGTTTTTGGATTACTTGACTAGAAATAATAAATACTTTCGGTACTTAAAGCTATAATGCTTTGGGTTGGATTTGGATTTTTGTTTCATTTTAGTAAAAGGTAGAGATTCAAAATCAGCTCCTTGACCAGAAGGATGTGTCAGATGTGAATATACTTTACTGCTTTCTGACCTACATTTCCCCTTTTTTCATCATCTGAAAAGTTACTTGACAAGTCAAGCGCCCGCAGCTCAGTATTTCCAAACATCTGCCTCGAAGGAAGCGCTTTGCTACAGATTTTCACACTATGATCAAAAGTGGGTTTAACTTTCTCAGGTTAAATGGGAACAAGGGGGATGGTCTGACAAGGATAGAAATGTATTTGAGAGCAACATGAAAGAGAAAAAAGTGCTTGGAGCTGTCAGAAGCTTAACCCTGGAGTCAGCGTGGACTCGCGAGGACGGCCTTCAGCTGAGAGATGAGTCATCTGTGATCTGGTGCTGGTTCTGCCCCAGTTTGCCCATCTATATAATGGGGGCTTCGGAGTCTGCCCATTGGAAAAATATAAAGGCAGTGGGTGGGGAAGGCGTGAGCTCGTGTCCTGGCTCCGCCGCAGACTAGTGATGGTGTTGGGCAGCATGCCGTTCTCCCAACTCCACCTTCCTGTAAAAGAGCTCCCTACCACCTCCAGTACCCTACAACTCTGAATTTCCATAGGAAAACTCACAAAATGCAGGTCAGAGCTTTGTTCCAGCCTAAGGAAACTGGAAATTAAAATATATAAGTGTACATTTTAAATTCAGTGCATTCAACCATGTATCTTGAGCCCCTCGTCTGAGCCAGAACAAGGGCTATCATCATGAGCAAAATCAGACAGAGTCCCTGCCCTTTCTGAATTCACCCTCCAGAGGGGAGATAGACACGGATCCAAAAAATCATATAAATTAATATGAACTTACATCGAGATAATGGTTGAAGAACCTAAAAAAAGAAGAGAACACAAAGGAAAAAACATTTAAATGTCCACAAATGACTTTTTAACATTCTGAAATTAGTTCAATAAGAACTTGAGAACAACCACAGAAAGTTAAGGATGCCAGCATTTTTAAATTGTCATCTGTTCTGGAATTCCAGAATGTGTCACTTAGAATGGATCCCATAATGTATGGTAGAATTGGCCAGCGTCTTTCAGGAGTCTCCCCAGTTCAATCCCACCTCTGTTTGCTCACTCAGTCAACATATTTTTACCGTCAAAGTGCTATTGTCCAGACATCTCACTGGGTACTAGGGATACACCATGAACAGGACAGTTCTTGCCAAGTTAGCCTTTGCCATGCAATGAAACTTAAACCCTAGTGGCTTGGAGCAGCCATGACTTATTAATTTTTGTGATTCTGTGGGTTGGCTGGCTGGTTCCCTGCTGATGTTGCCTGGCTCAATCATGGGTGTACATCAAGCTGGAAGGGTGGCTGGGCTGCAAGGTTCAAGGTGGCCTTGCTCTGGCAACACATCCATGCCCGGCGGTTGGTGCAGGCTGCTGGCTGGGGTGCTTTGGTTGTGCTGCCTCACAGGTAGGTATAGGCCAGACCAGCTTCCGCATGTGGCGGTTCCAGGGAAACATTCCAACGAGAATGTTTTGCAGCAGAAACTACAAAGCCTCTTCAGGCCTAGCCTTGGAAGTCATAGAGTACCACTTTCATTGCAGTTTGCTGGTCAAAGCAAATCACGCGAACATCGCAGGTTCAACAGGTGAAGAAGCAGGTTCCACCTCGAAGGAGTGTACATACTGAGGTGGGAGGAATCTGTGGCCATATCATCATGATGAAGAACACAGGTTCTGGAACCAAAGACCACCAGAGTTCATATCCTGTCTGGCACTCCCTCACTCACTAAGGAGCATCGGGCAAGTTCCTTTACCTCCGTGCACCTCAGTTCCCTTTTCTGTAAAATGGGAACACTAATGGTTACTATTTCACAGGATCCTCGACAAGAGTAAATGAGTTAACCCACATAAAACCCTTGAGATAGCACCAGTCTTGTGGTAAGCACTGAATAGAGGTTAGCAATCATCACCATCATCATCTTCATCATGATTAATCCAGTCTATCTGGGAGACAGATATTCTTCGGTAAATTGCACACAAAGATAGTTAATTAGCATTGACGTGGGTGGTCTAAAGGAAAAACAGAAGGTAATAAGAACAAATCATGCAGGGCGAGTGGGGAGCTCCCCTGTGCAGTGACTGTCAGCTGAGGCCTGGATGGGACACGTGTGGATGCAGATAAAGATGGAAGGGCTTTCTAGGAGGCAGGGCTGGGAAGGGGCAAGGCACACAAGCAACTGTAAATTCACCCTATTCATCCTTTCCTTCCCTCCACACTTGCTTCTAAGAACCGAATAGTAGTAGTTTCACATTTTTCAGACCTTCTCTTTACAGAGCATTCTTCAAGCCATTACAGAAGCAGTGGAAAGGAGCCGAAAATTGCTTTGTCTTTGGTATGAGACAGGCCCGGCTCTCAGTTCTGTCCCTATAGTTTACCAGCTGTGCATGCTTGAACAACTTGCTTAACCTCTCTGAATTTTAGGCTCCTCATCTATAAATTAAAACAAAAATACTTTACTTTTAGGGTTGTTGTGAACAGGGCATGATATTCAAAACATCGAACAATCGGAATAGACACCGATGGGCACATGTACGTACCAGTGTTCCCCACAGTCTTAGGCCTGGTCGTGAGGATCAAACAATGGATACTGGAAAGCCTGCGTGGGTGTGCCTGAGACTGGGCAGGAGCCAATAAACAGTTGCTCTTGTCATTACTGCTGCATTTAGTGCTCCCTTGGGTTTACCCAGTTCCCCCGTGGGGGGAACTCCTCTCCCCTCCCAAAGCCCCTCCCTGGGTGACCAGTTCAGGACTCCACAACCAGCTGTTGACACCCCAGCTGGGTTTTATATCAGGGAGACATAACCAGCTCCAGCCCCATGCTGATGGCTGGAGAGAAATTTTACCATTCAGCCTTGCAAGGAGAGGGAGGTCTAAAGTGGGAAGGTTTTAAGGGGATGGGGAGCCCCTTCCTGGGGGCTTCTCTCTGGCATCCCACCCTTCTCCCCACTCTCTACCCAGCACTCCTGAAACCCCCTCTCCCAGGGCAGTTCAGCTCCAAGAATTCAGCCAGCCTTTATCTTTATACCTGCACCCCCACACACACACCATGGTTTTCTCTTTCTCTCTCCCTCTCCTCTCTCTTTTTTTTTAACATGCAAGTTGCCATGAAAAATTTGTTAATGAAATATTTGCTCAGAAGTCTGCTCTGGGCTAGACTGATAACCTATCTGTGTTTGAGTTTGGCTTCCCATATTCTAAATACTCATCTTCTGTCTGTTTAGCTTATTGATTGGTTTGGCAGGAAAAGAAGCCTTGTCATCAGTGACCAAGGTCAAACTAAACACAAAGGGAAAGGGGTGGGGAGGGGGGTGTGAACTGATGGGCTCAGGAGGTAGAAGGGACTTCTCCAAGTTTTCTGAAGGGACAACCCCCGCCATCTCTCCACCCCCAGCCCCAGGTTTCAGTTCAGCCTTAGCTCTGGCAGAGGGAGCCCAAATGGGGACCGAAATGCAGGGCAGAATTCAGCAGAAACATGGTACTGAGTTTTTAGAAAACCATCTGGTGTTGTGGTCGGCCGGTGGATTCCAAAAATGTCTGCAACAGGAAGGTGAATACAGTTCCATTAAAGACGGGAGAGAGACCTTGTACACTGGTGACAGCCCGGATTCCTAAACTTGGCACCTGGGTGTCCCGGAGCAACGCCACAAATTCACGAGGTGCCGCAGGGTATTTTTAATCATGTAGTGTCAGACACTGCACCAACTACCAGGATAAGGTTGCTCACAGTCTCAAGGTAGATGGTGCTACGTTCATTTTGATGATATCAGATATTTGCAAACCTAGGTTTCAGTGGTTGCTGTGATAAAAAATCAAGTCCTGACACTTAAATAAAAAATTTAAAAAATGTTTTAAAAAAGCAACTACCAAGTGAAAAGCAATGTGGAACAGGAAATAAGAGTGCTGGGGTCCAGGCTGATTCCAACATTCGAGAGGTTGTACTCAAAAGGCACACACATGAAAGTAAGTGTGGTTATGTCACACTTAGGAATGAAATTAAAATGTCACTTTTACTTTCCACTCACATGTATTATTTTCTCATATGGCTAGGAAATTATAAGGACATCAATACTTGTAAAGTTGTTTACTCCTAACCACTTAGATGGAACTTGAGTATTTTGCAGGGCTCGGGGCACCAGGAACAAAATCAGTAATGCACTCAGCATGCTGTGAACAGAGAAGGCTTGGGGACCTTTGAATTAGAGGATTATCCAGCCTTGGGTTTCTGTTATAATTTCATTAACTCATAGGAACCTTAGAGATAATTTAGAATAACCTCTCCAGTTTTACTGAGGACACAGCTAGGCAAGAGTAGGGCATTGCCAAAGGTCATCTGCTATTGGTATAGAACCCAGGTCTCGTATTTCCCTAAGGAGCCCTTAGGCTGAAAACAAGTGCCTAATTCACTCATGTAATTTCTATGATAATAATGATTAGTAAGGTTCATTCATTTTCTTTCAAGAAGCAAAAACCACATCGTAACTCAGGAATGTGTCAGCTGTCCCTCCTTGGTTTGGGCCATTATTGATATCTGGTCATGTTAACTGTGACACATCTTCACTTGCTGGCACTGCCAGGACCCTACAAACAAGGCAAGGCGATCTCTCATGACCAAGTCGGATGTCAGATGGAATTCTAGGAATGAAATCAGTGAACTCTATGCTAGAGGGCAACTTTCCCAAACTTTTCTATTCCCTCAAAGTTGTGAGAAGTGGTAAAAACAGAGCATGCTCAAGCACACAGAGGACAGCTGAGCTGCACGGGACACAGAGGTGGGCAGTAAGTGAGGTTCTCTCACCAGCTCCTGCACTTCAGCTTCTACAGCTCTAGGATTCATGCTGTGATTCAGAAATACTATGAACGTGAACACAGTCTTCTAGGGTCACCTTTCATAACCAGGTGAGCTCACTCAAGCTCCCTTCCCACATACTGAGGGAGATGAGGTGCCTTCCCCAGGGTCCCCAGAGAGTTCGGGGAGGCACAACACCAACTACCGGGATAAGATTGTTCACAGTCTCAAGGGTTAGTCTCTGCTTCCTTCCTCCTGCTTGGTCGAAGGGCTGGTGAGGACTCACCGCATCTTCCCTTCCACAGGGGCCCTCTGTGGTGTCCTGTCTGCTCCAGATGGTCCTAAGCGTGGAGTGCAACCCTTCTTCTCATTTAATTCCTCAAAGTAAAGCCTATGTGAGACCTAGACTCATAGTAAGGGGCTGATGGTCTAGCACAGAACAGGAATCAACTTTAATTTTAATGTTAGGCATCATTATTTGAAAAAGTCGCTGGTCCTCATTTCCCACAAGGCTCTTCTCACTGACTCCCACTCCCTACCATTTCCCATATCCTCCCCTGGTCTCTTGACCATTTCTTCCATCTTCTCTTCCCGAGTCCAGTCCGTAACGCCAGTCAGAAAATTCCAAATTGCTTTCGCTTAATTAGAGAATGTATTCCTTTTGTCACTGTGTACTGGCTTCTCACAGCCAAAGAGACCTGTCCAAACTAATCAAGATATTGACACCCACTTCAGGGTGCTGTCCATTTTTCATCTTTACTCCAAATCATGAAACAGCATTGCTTTAAATTATTCAAAACTTTCCACGTTAGAGCGTATTTTTAAAAGTTCAAAGCAAACATATCAAAAACAAAGTGATTTTTCAAAATACCAGCTTCAAATGCTGCTGTATTTGATACTGTCTCAGCTATTGGCACCACTGATCCCAAAGCCTCAGTTGTCTGTGACAGTCTCAGGCCCGGAAGCATCACCCAGAAATGTGGGCTAATTCCTTGCAAGTTCAAGATCATGGGAGGCGTGAACCAGAGGCTGGAGCAGGAGGTCGGGCATCTGAATGCTTTATGACGATAAGCTGGTACTGTTGTTGACATATGAAGCTTCAGTGGCACAGCCAAATTGATCAAATATAAACCCAATTTCTGATTTGCAGGGTTGGGTGGGCTAACAAATTGTATCAGAGGCTTTGCACTGAAGCCTTTAAGAAAATGGAGCTATTGCCATGAACCCATGACTCCCGCCCCTCCCCCTGCCTCTAACACTTCATCACCACTGTTAATATATAATCCAGGCAAGTGGGTGACACAGACCAAGGTGGAGCTGCAACCCCAGGCACACGCTAATGACAATAATAGTGGATAAATTTTGAGACTCCTCTCTCTGGTCCAGGCACCTTTGTATACACTGTCTCATTGAATTCTCACAACAGCCCTAAGAGCTAACTACTATTATTATCCCCATGTGTCACAATAGTATATGAAATATTTACCAATGGATTTTTCACCTGAAATAGCTTTTGTTTACCTAGTCACCCTCTGCCTGCCCCTGAAATACGCCTTGGCACTTAGATCACTTGGAATAGGATTGCTATAGCAAAAATCAAAATAAAAAACAAACAAAAAGTATTCTTCCTAGCATTCAACTCCAAAATGTCTGTCAAGTGCTAAGCAGCAGATTTGGAATTTAGATAGATGTAGATATTTCCCTTGCAACCAAGAGAGACTCAGGACTGAGAGAGGCTGCAGAGACCCAGGTGGACGCAGAGCTGGGATGTGAGAAATGAGACTGACAGGTGTAGAGTGGAGACCAGGGACCAGATGCAATGGCAAGCATCTGAGGCAGAATGGTTGTGGAGGTGGGAGAGCAGAGGGAACATCACGGAGCTGCAGAATCAGGGCAACCAGGTGACAGCTGAGGGTCACACTCTCCCCATGCCCTGATGACATATAACTAGCCTCTGCCCATTTCCCACTCCACATCCCAAACTACATGCTACTGGAAAGAAAAGATAAATGACCAGTTTTACTCTCAATTCACTAAGACAAAGTTTCCACCATCTGTAGCACTGAGGATCAAGGTAGAAATTAAGTTCAATTATAGGCATATCTCAGAGATATTGTGGGTTTGGTTCCAGACCACTGCAATAAAATGAATGTCTCAAATAGAGCAAGTCACACAAAGTTTTTGGTTTCCCAGTGCACCTAAAAGTTATATTTACAATATACTGTCATCTGTTAAATGTGCACTAGCATTGCCTCGAGAAACAAGGTACGTACCCTAGTTTAAAAAATGTATCGCTAAAAAATTCTGTCTCTGAGCCTTCAGCAAGTCATAATCATTTTGCTAGTAGAGGGTCTCAGCTCCATGTTGATGGCTGTTGACTGGTCAGGGTCATGGTTGCTGAAGGTTGGGGTGGCGGTGGCAATTTCTTAATATAAGACAACAATGCAGTTTGATGCATCAACTGACTCTTCATTTCATGAACAATTCCTCTGTAGCAGATGATACTATTTGATAACATTTTACCTACAGTAGAATTTCTTTCAAAATTGGAGTCAGTCCTCTCAAACCCTGCTCTTACTTTATCAACTAAGTCTACGTCATATTCTAAATCCTTTGTTGTCCTTTCAACAATCTTCACCAGGAGAGTTTTCCATCGCAAGTAACCACTTTCTTTGCTCATCCAGAGGAAGAACCTTCTCATCCAGTAAAGTCTGATCATGAGACCGCAGCAACTCAGTCACATGTGCAGGCTCTGCTTCTAATTCTGGCTCTCGATATTTCCAGCACACCTGCAGTTACTCTCCCCACTGATGCCTTGAACCCCTCAAAAATTCAGTCTTGTCCATGAAGGCTGGAATCAGCTTCTTCCAAACTCCTGTTAATGTTGATATTTTGACCTCTTCCCCTGAATCATGACTGTTCTCAGTGGCATCTAGAATGGTGAATCCTTAAATCCTTTCCAGAAAGTTTTCATCTTCCTTTGTCCAGATCCATCAGAGGAATGAATCACTATCTATGACAGCCATAGCCTTCTGAAATACATTTCTTACCAAGACTTGAAAGTCAAAATTATTCCTTGATTCATGGGCTGCAGAATGGATGTTGCATTGGCAGGCATGAAAGCAACACTCACCTCATTGCACATCTCCATCAGGGCTCTTGGGTGACCAGGTGCATCATCAATGAGCAGTAACATTTTTAAAGAAATCTCATTTTCTGAGCAGACCCCCACACTGGTCTTAATGTATTCTGTAGACCACATTGTCAACAGATGTGCTGTCATCGAGGCTTTCCTGTCCCATTTGTAGAGCATGGGCAGAGTGGATATAGCATAATTCGAAGGGCCCTAGGACTTTCAGGATGATAAATGAGCACTGGCTTCTACTTAAAGTCCCCCACTGCATTAGCCTCTAACAAGAGAGTCAGCCTGTCCTTTGAAGCTTGAAGCCCGTCATTGACTTCTCCCCTTTAGCTGTGAAAGTCCTAGGTGGCATCTGCTTCCATTAGAAGGCTGTTTTGACAACATTGAACATCTGTTTTGTGCAGCCACCTTCGTTATCTTGGCAGGATCTTCTGGATAACTTGCTGCAGTCCCTGCATCGGCATTGCCACTTCACCTTGCACTTTTGTGCTATGGAGAGGGCTTCTTCCCTTAGAGCTCACGAACCAGCCTCTACTAGCTTCAAACTTTTCTTTTTCTTTTTTTGTGGACACATTTAGTTTTATTGTAACAAAGTAACTTGTACACTATTAATGTTTAAAACTGAACATCATCTTTCATTTCCAGTGAAACAAGAAAATTTAAAAATGAACAGGAACAAAATTATAATAGAGGAATGTCAATTCTGAACAAGATCCTACAGAATTTTCTGATTTTCCCATTGAGTAGCAGGGTTCAAGTCATCAAAAGGAGAGAATTTTATTTTAAAATTATCATCTTAAATTGCAAAGGTGTCTATTAAACATCAGGATTAAACATGCCAAAGGAGAAGCCACGTTGTCAAAATGCCTACTTAACCCACCCAAACAACTCAAGCCCACCATTTGCTAACCTTCTATAACTCTCTTTTTAAAAAGTTTTTTTTTAAACAAGAGAAAGTAGACAGATACATGTTGATAAATGCTAACTGTCCATATTCACATAAAGACACAGTGTAATCTCTGAGCCCAACACACAGAAAAAGGAGGGAAAAAAGCTAGAATTCTATGTATTGCTACATGGGGGCCTAGCACCCTCCAGCTTTGAGGAGAGCTAAGGAAGCCAAAGGTTTTTCTTTTTTCCCACAGAGCACAGTGGTGTTGATTCCATAAAGTTTCTGTCAAGATAAAAAGGGGTAAAAATGAATTTGGAACAGAAAAGGGCAGAGATTCTTTCCCACTGTGTTCTGCCTAATGTGCCTCCCTCCCCCAAATAAGGTGAGAACCATGGTGTGAAGGAGAGAAAAGAGGCCTCAGAAACAGAGACACTCAGCACAAGAGGAAAAAAAAAAAGACAGCAACTTCCTCCCAGGGACTGGAGAAAATTAAAAAAGAAGGTTGGAATCCATCAGTATTCTAGTAGTTGCATTCTCCTTCATCTTCCTCTCCTTCCTCCCCCCATCATCATCCTCATCTTCTTCACCTTCATCCTCCCTGCCTTCTTCTTCAAAGTTTTCCAACCCTTCTTCAACATCATCATCCTCTTCTTCTGCTTCCCCTTCTTTAATCCGTATTGGGGACCAAGTATTATTATAATGGACTTGGCCGAACATCATCTGTGACGGCTCCTCCTGACTCACCTGCACCTGCATCAGAATGATCAGTAAACCGGGTGAAGAATCTGTCTGGCCCCTCACACTGCCTGGCTTTATTCTGCCTTTGGCTTGAACGTTTCATCAAATCCTTTACAGATTTCCATTTGATTTCAGTAGATTTGGAAGGTGGATCACCACTATCATTCAGATGAAATTCTTTGGAGAGAACTCTATTTTTGAAGTAAGGATTTTCATCAAAATACAAACCTATTCTGCAACCTGATTCAATATCTTCAAATTCTGTCACTTCGACTCCTGTCAAATAATGCAGTGCCTCTTCATCCCCTTTCCCCGCTTGCAGATGGTTGGCAAATGTTGTCACCAAAAAAATTTGGGAGTTTGGTGATCGATTCTGACCTCTTCTGAAAAAATGGTTGGCGGAGTTCGTTGTATTTCTGTTCTACTTTCAGAATCTCCTCACTGGCTTGCTCATTAAGTCTGTCTGTTTCATTTTGTACTGATCAACATGTTCAACAGCTTCTTGCTGTTCTTTTTCCTCCCTTGGCAAGTCCCGGAAGGTTGACTTCTTCTCTGGTGTGGGGGCCGGAGGCCTCGGCTTCTTCATTTGGTGTGGGAGCGAAGACTGGTGTGTGGGGGCCGTGCTGCGAGGCAAGTCAGAGAATCGGGCTGAAGGGAAGTTGCACGTCTCGAAGAAGCTCTGAGAAATCTCAACCTTTTCTTCTGCAGCTCCTGTGCCTCTTTTAGTCTCCATAGAATTGTAGAGAATTAGGGCCTTGCTCTGCATGGGGCGTTGACTTCAGAATGTTGTTGTTGGTTTGATCTTCTATCCAGGCCACTAAAACGTTCTCCATATCATCACTAAGGATGTTTTCCGTGTGTTCACTGGAGTAGCACTTTTAATTTCCTTCAAAAACGTTTCCTTTGCACTCACAACCTGGCTAACTGTTTGGCACAAGAGGCTTAGCTTTTAACCTGTCTCAGCTTTCAATATGTCCTCCTCACTAAGGTTAATCATTTCTAGTTTTTGCTTTAAAGTGAGAGACATACGAGTCTCCCTTTCACTCGAACACTCACAGGCCACTGGAAGGTTATTAATTGGCCTAAGTTCAGTGTCATTGTGTTTCAGGGAATGGGAAGGCCTGGGGAGAGAGAGCAGTCAGCACACGCACCTTTATCGATTAAGTTTGCCATCTTATTCGGTGCGATTCATGGTGCCCCCAAAACAACTACGATAGGTACTCGAAGCTCCCTGATGACAGATCACCATAACAAATATAATGGTAAAAAAGTCTGAAATACTGTGAGAATTACCAGAACATGACGGAGACACAGAATGAGCAGATGCTGCTGGACAAACGACACTGGTGGACGTGCTGGGTGCACAAAGCGTCAGGTACGACTCTTCAAAACTTAATTAGAGTGGGCCCTCCGTACCCATGAGGGACTGGTTCCAGCATCCCCACAGACACCAGAATCCACAGATGGTCAAGTCCCGAGTGTGAAATGGCAGAGAACAATGCACACAGTCAGCCCTCTGCACCTGCAGAGTCTCAAGAGCAGATGGAAAATACTATGGATTCAAAATCCACGGATATGGACAACCGATGGTATTTATTGAAAAAAAAAAATCAGTATAGAAGTAGGCCCATGCCGTTCAAGCTTGTGTTTCTCAAGGGTCAATTTTATTGACACTATACTAGTCTCATGAATCTCAAAAGCATTATGCTGAGTAAAAGAGGCCAACCCTAAAAGGTTACATACTGTATCATTCCAATTATATGACATTCTCCAGAAGATGACACTATAGTGCTGGAGAATACATCAATGGTTGCCAGGTGCTGGGAAAGGGGACAGTGTGTCTCAGTTGTGCTTGTGTAAAAATTCACCCCAAAGAAGCCAATTTTACCATCTGATCATTTTAAAAATAGAATTTTACAGGGCAAAAAAAAAAATCCCTCTATTTTTAAAAATAACATTACTTTTTAAAATAAAAGAAAAACAGTGAGATCTCATTTTTATACCCACCAGATTAGCAAAGGTTAAAACCCTTGACAATAGCCTTTACCAAGGCAAGAGGTTGGGGGACATTGACTACTGGTGGGGACTAAGTTGGTTAATCATTTCAAACTATAATTTACCTATTACAATATTAAATATTTCTGCCTAATAATTATACTTATTGTGTAGAAAGGCTCTTATAGGCACACCCAAGGAGCTTTATATAGGGATCTTCATCCTGGCATGGGAATCATAAAAATCTGAGAACAACCTAAGGGGCATTGGTAGGGGATGGCTAAGGATACGTGTCTGCACTCTGGAATACAATGTTGACTTCATGAGAGTGAGACAAATCCATTTGTGGCAGCATGGATTGAGCTCTGAACATTCTCTAAAAGGGACAAAGAGGCCAGTGGTCAAGGGAGAGGTCTGTACAATACAAGTAAATACAAGTAAAATCAGACCCAAGTGGAGAAGCCTCCTCCTGGAGGTGGTGATTTATTTATATCGTTCCCTGATGGGGGAAATGGGCCAAGCCAACATGGGCTAATAAGTCAGCCATCCAGGGGGAAGAAATTCCCCGAATCGCAGCACTTGCTGGTATGGTGTCAATAGTCCCAGCTTGATCAGTTTCAAGCTACCAATGTGTCACGTGGAAGTGAGCTGGAAAGACATGCAGAAGATCAGCTCTCCCAAGCCGATGCAAGCTGATCTAGAACACTGCTGGCCCAGCAGCTCTTGGACCTGCTCAGCCCCTGGTCATTAAAGACAGTGGCCAGCTGGGGCTCTGAGCAGCCCTGTAGGCTGCAGCAGATGTGCCCCGGCTCAGGCCACTGAATTCCTGCCTGACCATCCCTGACCGGCCCCCTCCTCAAAGGCTTCCTCAAACAGGTACTGCCCAGAGCAACCGGGCACCCATCAACATTAATGAACTGATGGTGGACTCCAATTGCTCTTCCCAAGTTCCCACGCCCCACTCATACTTTACAGGTATACTCACAACTGTTCTCATATTAGGCTCCACCTGTTTCTTTTCTATTTATTTGCCCATTTGCTCAGCTGGATTATAAGCCTAGTCAGGACAAAGACTGTCTCATGTATTTCTCTTGGATCTTTTTCTTACCTGGCATAATGCTGGGCACAGAGCAGGTACTTAATATATAATTAGCACCAGGCTGAAGTACCCATTTGGAGATTAAATTGCAAGAACTCAGCGACCACTTCTGGGGTGTCTGTATGCAGTCACCTCATTTGCTTGCATGGTCTCTGAGCCCTGGCCCATGTTTTGGGTTCTACCTCTGGCTCTTTTCCCATCCGTCATTCAACACTGGACCTCCACTTGCCAGCCCCACCTGCTTCGCCGCCTCTTCGTTTGCAAATACTTTCTAGTTCCCACTCACTGCTTCCTGAAGGCCAATGGCCCCCCCTGCTTTGCCCCTCACTGCCAAGCACGACATCTTACGAAGAGAAGATGATGGAGGAATAAACAGAACAGCTGGCTGCCCCTCTAGACCTCACCAGGCTTGCTACTCGTGGTAACAGCCACCCATGATGCCTTCACCTTGCCATTGCCTCGTCCCCAGAAGCCTTACCCATCCTCCAAGGCCCATATCCAAGGCCACTGTATTTAGCAGCTTTCAACATATATTTATTGAATACCTAATATGCTTAATAATGACTTCCTAGTTTAAAAAACTGCATGTTGTAGTTCTTTCCACTTAGTGAGACAGATCCCTTTTCTGAATCTCTGGAACACCTGTGGTCCCCTGCTCTTGTTACAGTCATCGGAGTTTGCCTGGGCTAATCTATTTATGTCTCTGCCTTTGCCACCACCCCCATTAGATGGTAAGCTCTTGACAGTGACTTTTTATACATGACTCTCTTTGTATTTCCGGCATCCCTCGAAGGCAGGGTATTGTGGCTCGCAAAGCTCAGTGGGTATTTCTGATTTGATTCAATTCACTAAGTTAAATTGCTAGATAATGAATGGATGAATGAAACTATTAATACACAGTTTTCCAAATCTCCCCTCAGTGCCCAGTCCACGGCTCTTCACAGAGCAGACCCTCGGTCAATGCTGTTGACAGACCATTTTGATGTGTTTGAAAATGCAGAGGGAAGATTCCTGGTGAGTCAGAGGTTTTTATTTGCTCAGTATGTTTTGGCTTCAAACCCTAAAACAGTCATAGCCCCCGAGGTTTTAAAACCAGAACTGCAATCACTCTCCTTCGAGAACCAGGTCGCCCGGGAAGGGCCTAGAGGAGAAAGTGCGTCTGAATGGCTCCGCTGGAGGCGCGTCTGAAGGCAGAAAATTCCAAAGGCTTTCCTGGACTGCCTCCAGGGTGGGCTCTAATGTTAACCTCCTTGAGGCTGAGCTTCTGCCTGGCCTCCTGTGTCTGAAATGATTTTCTCTCGGGCTCATGGCATGGCTTTGGAGACCATAACTACTTCCTAGAAGCCAAGTAATTACATCTGAGAAATAAGGGATTCCCTGGTGGTTTGTGGTTTTAGAAGGTGTTTCCTTTGACCTGAAGCCCAGAGAAGTACCACAATCCACAGCAGGCCCAAGAGAAAGGAAGCAAAGCCTGGCTTGGGAGGTCCAGAGGGTACTTCCCAGCCCCAACCCTTCTAGCAGCAAGCCCCACCCTGGAGTGCATGCCTTCTGGGGGCTTGGGGGAGCGAATGCCTGGAGACCTGTGTGCAGCTAGCTCCAGGGGTGTTGCTGGTTTTCAGAGAGAGCGTCAAGGAATAGGGGGCAGCTCAGCCTGCCAAGGTGTGAGTGTGCACTGTGGAGAGGCTGAGTGGGCGTGGAGGGGCCGGGATGGGAGACAGTGAGAGACAGACTACAGATGTGCAGCCAAAAATGGTTTCAGCCTGTAGACATTTTGTGTGGACAGAATTTAAGCATGTCCTACTGTCCAGCCTGTGGACAGGGAAAAGGGGTCTTTTCAGCTCCACTGGCAGAAGAGGCCACAATCTGTACCCTTGGGGACAAATGCCCCCAAGAGCAAAAGAGCCACAAGCCTTCAAAACTGCCAAAATAAGTGCATGTCTGTACTATCAGTGTGATCTCAAGGGCTCTGGGCAAATCTCCCAGTTTAAAAAGAAACTAATCTCCCCACAAGCCAGATAACACCTGAAATTCCATGGTTTGGCCCGAGGTGTAAATGTCTATAAAATAAAAGCACAACATGTCATGGGGGGGGCACTTCAACTCTACCAGCCACTGACACCTCACGTCTGGAAACGTTCAGGATCCTTCCCTGCAGGCAGGTTTCTGAGGAGTGGGGATGGAGGCAGTGACATGGGACACAGTGACAGAGGCGGGGAGCTGTGGCTAACTGAGGAAGGCCCCGGCCAGGAGCTGCAGAGAAAAGGTCATAGAGTGGACATGAGCTTCTACTCAAACTGCCCTCAGCATAGTCTTGCCTGGGACGAGGCCTGCAGACCACTGTCAAATTTGCTCTCAATCAAAGACATCAGGCGCTGGGTTCTCCTAACCAAGGCTGCTCCAGGGGCATGGACCTCCATCGTGCCATGGGTCCCCACACTCAGAGGGGCCCCACACTTGGTTTAATGCTCTGCTGTCACCATCTTGGACTTCTCACAGATTTTAAACTGGGGCCCCACACTGTGCACAGCTGGCCCGGCTCCTAACCAGGCCCCAGCAAACCACAAAAGCCTTCTGAAGGGAGGGCAGCCAAATGTGGCGATTCTCTCTTCATCACACATATATTTCCTTCTGTCTATTTTTACACATCAGGGGATATTTGAAGAAATGTCCTTAATTCCAAGCACTCTAACTCACCTCCACCAGCTAAGCCTCTTTCGAGGTGACTTAGGCGTCATGTGATCCATCCTATTATTAGCACATGCCAGGCCATTCCCAGCCCCCAAACCCCTGCTTCCCTTGCCCTTATATATATATCTCTCTCTCAGCAGAAAAGTGGCATATGACCTCCTAGCCTCAAGAATACTTGGCACAGGTCCCCATTTCTCAGCCATATCCATTGTTCTCATCCAGAGTGACACTGGCTTCTAAGCGTCTTGCTGACATTTCTGACTTTTAGTGGGGAATGCCATTAGTCAACCGGGGGTATCTGTTTTGGAAAAATGAAATAGCTCACGTCAGGGCAAACACAGTAAATAATCCTTCAACAATCCAGGAGAGTCGTGGGGGCAGCGAAGGCAGGGTTTGGTCTTCTCATTACTTGAAACGCATTTAATCTGCGCTGGATCCCACCACACCCAGGCTAGGGTTACTGGACATAGAAAGGAGAGATCAAAAGCTCTTTAAAAATGTGAGGTCCACACCAGGGTATTAAGAGTGTAAGTGGGCTATTCAACACATGTGCCATGGAGAATGAGTTAGCCAACGGGAGGCCCATGAAATGGGTCTTCAGAAAAAAGGAGCTATAACCTCCCTTGTGGTATAAAACTATAGAAACGGACTTTTGCTAACTAATTCTTGGTAAGTGGTCCTTCCTAAGAGAGGCAATAAGGGTACAGCAGGTAAGTATGGTTTTTGGAATCAGGCTGACTGGGTTCCAATTCCTTTTTGAGTTTTTTAGAATTTATTCTTCAATTATGGTTGACAGACAATATTATATTAGTTTCAGGTGTACAACATAGTGATTGGACATTTACATATGCTGATAAGTCTAGTGGACTGGGTTTCAATCTTGACACTTTCCCTTAGTAAGCATTGACCTTGGACAAGTTACTTGACCACCTTGTGCCTCTATTTCTTTATCTGAAAACAGATAATTTATAACTACCTCAGGGTTATTGGAGCATAAATGAATTAGTATCTGGTGGATTAAAGATGGCTACAAATTTGTTGACATTCTTCCCATGAAGAGGTGAGATATTATTCTTCCTCCTCTTGATTCTCAGCTGGTCTATTATGACTTTGGCTGGTGGAGCAGAAAAGAAATGCAATTTGCCAGTTCTCAGGCTAACCTTTAAAAGAACTGGTAGTGACCATAGTCAACTCTGACTGATCACTGACTTGGAGAAGCCCCGTGCAGAAGCAGGAGGGCTGCAGGAGAGGAAGAGGGGAAAAACCAGTCTTCCAGCCACTCCACCAGGGCACCAGGCTCATGAGTGAAGACACCTGGGGACCCAAAGACTAGCTCAAGCACCAGCTAAATGCCGCTGAATGACCCCAGCTGACACAATCTAAAGCAGAAGAATCATCCAGCAGAGCCCTGCCCCAATTTCTCATCCGTAAAATTGTCACATACAGTAGAACCATTATTGTTTCAATGTTCTAAATGTTGAAGAAGTTTGTTAAGCAGCCACCCAGAAATGCAACAATCTACACGGCACTATACAGGACAGCCTACACATAAAAGCAGGACAGCACCGGCAACAGCAGGCATTCAACTAGTGTTCGCTCTTCCAGATTCTTCAGGGACATACTCCTGTTGGTGATATTGGATGGGCCGAATTTTCTGAATAATTTAAAACACCGGAACCTCTATCTAAAAATACATGCCCCTGAGCTACTGTAACTAACCAAATGTATATTACTTTTCCCTCTACTGCGCCTGTTCATTCAGTTCCCTTTTCCATTTCCTAGCCCCATTCGATTTCCAAATGTTTTTACCTGGCCACCCCTTTTCCCATTTTATGTCAGTGCTGCTCAAACCTCAATGCATGCCTGGGTCACCCGGCATTTTGTAAAAAGGCAGATTCTGATTTAGTGGGTCTGGGACAGACCTGAAATTCTGCATTTTTAACAAGGCCCCAGGTGATGTTGTGGCCTCTATGTTGAGCAGCAAAACTTAAGCCTCAGTTCAGGTATCACTTCCTCCAGGAAGTCTTACCTCCCGCTTTCTCACCCCGAGGCTGGGTGAGATGTTGCTGAAGGATCTTTTGCTACCCAGCTAAAGACCAACTTTTAAATTCTTCAGTGCTGGTAAAGCCCTAGATTATGTCAAGCTCTCTTCCCCCCATGTAATAAAATCTAAATGCCATTTTTGGTGTTGCCCTTCTCTTTACCGTGAATTTATCACAGCTGCTCTGGTGACTTGGTTAGGAAATATTAGAAGTCTGCTATAGTGAAGTAGGTACTTTCAGGCAGTTTTTGCTTGTTTAAAAAGGTGCATGGAGCAGAAACAGGCCTTTTTCTGTTCCTGGGTGTTAGCCTGTGGATACTGTCGATGTCTGGAGCTACTGCAGCCACCCTGTGATCATGAGGGGATCTATGAGATTTACTGAGATGGTGAACTGAGAAGATGAAAAGAACCTGGGTGTGTATCCAGCCACTAATTTAATCATATCTGGGCTTTCCTGTGTTAGTACTTCTTTTTATGGGAGAAAATGCATCTCTTTAGTGTTTAAGCCATTTTAAGCCAAGCTTTCTGTTATGAGTAGCCAGGAGCATCTTATTATGGATCCACCTGCCTCATTTCTCCCCCAACTGTAAGCCACATATATACTCTGGTTTCTCTTCAGAAAGCACGAGTCTTTTGCCTTTTTGTAAGCTGCATGTATCTCTTTATCACTGCACTGTCCTCATTAGTCTGTGATTGCGCTTACGCCCCTCTGGACAGGCATCTGTTGAGGTTCTTCTTTGCGCACCGAGCACCTGGTGTAGAGTCAGTGATACATACTTTCATGAACTAAACTGAACTCGCTCAAGGGTTTCCAATTCAAGAAAAATCAATGTTAGCCACTCCAGGTTCTCTCCCCCATCAAGGCTTGCCCTTGAAGAACTGCCTCTGGATGTTTTGCACTCCTCGGCCTCACCGTTCACGAACATCAGCAGTCCCAGAACACAATCTCATTTTGATAGAGACCTGGATGAGATATCATTAAGAGGGGTGCACAAAGGCCACATGACTCACACTAGGACTGAAAATAATTAAAAAAATCATTCTAATGATTAGAGTAATGCTAGCATTAGCTGAGTCCACCATATCCCAAACCTGCCTCTGTCTGTGGAATCCCCAACAAGCAGAGACAAGCACCTTCCTAAAGGTCTCAGGGCTGGTAAATACAATGCAGTCCAGATTTGAACCCAGGTGTCTGACCTCTAAGCTTGGGCACTTCCTATTTTGCTCCCCCCAGATCCCTTTGTGAGTGCTGCATACTTGTCACAGTGCCCCTGTGCACATGACCTCCTTGTGTTCTCAGGGGAGCTGAGGGTACGATCAACCACATTGTTTTGGTGTTACAGGGGTACGCAAAAGGAGGCTTAAAGTTGTCTGTATGAAGAAAGACAAACAGGTTATGATTATAATGGAACAGGAATTAGCTCTGGGTTTTGTGTACTCACAGGCATTAACCTACTCTGGTCCATCTTTGTGCTCATGCTGCTAACTAAATATAAGTTACACGGGTCATTATAGAGCTTCCCCCTTCTCCATCTTCCAGTTTATTATTTTAAAAATCTATTTCAAATAAGGAACCACTTTTGAGGAGGAAAAATAACGTACATGTGACTGAATTAGGGAACACTTTTCAGTGCTAAAGGAAAAAAAATATGAAGTTGGCCCAGTTTTTCATAGTGGCATGTTGATGAAATGCCATGAATGAATTGTGGAATGAATGAATGAAATATTTCAAAGTGGAAAAATAAATCACAAGGAAGAACTAATTCCCCAAAGAAACAGGGCTGCAGAGAGCAATTTCCTAATTTCCAACCCCTCTCACATTTGTCATCCTGAGAAGACCCCTCTGTCAAAGCCTCTTTGATGGAGGCATGAAGCTGGAGCAGGAAGAAGAATCTCATTCTTCAGAGCCTCTCTCTGCTCCCATCCCAGGCTCGAGGGCCGTGGAATGTCTTTGTTCCCGTGAACCAAGTGGTCAGCACTCATCACCGGCCACTCAGCGGGACCCTTAGAAGTGGAGACAGAGCAGGTACCGCCCGATGCGGCAGGTAAGGGCGTCAGTAGGACATGCTTTCATCTCTCATGAGAGCATGTGAGTTCCCCTACTCAAGGCTCCCCTTCAAACCAAAATCCTCCTCTCACGGATTATCTAAAACATAATATTTGTATTTTCTTAACTCTCTCATAATAAGCTTCCAATATTTAACTACTCGACCAAGTGTTGAATGGCTAGGTACCCAATATAACAGCAAACAGTGGTAGCACAATCCTAAGCACAGGAAAGACACTCAATGCATTTTTTTTTAACTAAATAGAATGAGGCCAGGTTGACAATTTTCCTTCCATCTCCACGTCCAGGTCAATTCTCACCCTGTCCCCTCCTACCCTCTGGTGTCAGTTTCATACCTCTCATTGGCACAGACTCGGTTTGCTTTGCTAAGGCCCTGGGGCGGTGCCTGGCAGTGGAACCCAAGAGAATGTGGTTGTTGTTCACATCCAATGGGGTGACTGCCTGTCACAGAAGGGCAATGCTCCCAGGCAGCCACCATGTGGTGATCTCACACGACACACCCCTGGGTGATCCCCCAGACATGGGGTGAACATCGCAGCAGCTGCCTGTCATTTTGCATAGGAGGGGCCAGGCAGGGAAAAAACATAGAGTAATAATCATAACAGCCAAGGGCTTAGTCCACTGGGCTGCTCAAACAAAATACCACACACAGTGGCTTGTAAACTACAAAAATGTGTTTCTCGCAGTTCTGGAGGGCAGAAGCCCAAGATCAGGTGGCCAGCACGGCCAGGTTCTGGTGAATGTCCCCCTGGGTTACAGACAGCCTGACTTCTCATTGTGCCGTCACATAATGCAGGAAGCGACGGAGCTCTCTGCAGGGTCGCTGTGAGGGCACTAATCCCATTCTCGAGGGCACCACCCATGTGACCTAATCACCTCCCAAAGCCCCCACCCCCTAAATCCATCCCATTAGGATTCCAACCTATGAATGTGGGGACTGCAAACATTCAGACCACAGCAAGGGCCAAAGACTGTTAGATCCGTCACATTGACATTCGACGAGTGACCGACATGGACCACTGTGCTGCTTTCCTTCTTACGAATGAGGACACTGATGCCCACAGGGGGTTCCCAGCATCTCATGGTCCGAAGCTAGTAGAGCAAGAGTTTGAATGTGGGACTGTCTGCTTCCGGAACCACGCCTGCTCGCCATGCCCTCCCTCCCCTCAGGGCTCTCTCCTCCTGGGGGCAGGACTCACAAAGGCCTTGAGCTCTGGATGTTTAGTCCAGTCCCATCAGCTATCCTTCAGTGGCTGCCCTGCCACAGGTCCCCACTTCCTGCCCCGGGTGTCCACCTCATGGTACGTGTATCTGTTGCACGTGCCATACATGCCACCCCAGAATTAAGGCTCTGGACTTTAAATTCCCCCAGGACAGTTATCAGCCAGGCATCAAGGGTCTTTGATGACTGCTTCACCCTCCAACTTGACCACTTTTTCCTCCCTCCTGGGCATCTGAAGTGCCCGTCACACTGGTCTTTGCACTGCTCCTCCGGCCAGCTCCGCCCCCACGCCCCCAGGCCTCCCCTCTCCTGACCTCCTCGTGTGCACACTCTGCCCCGCTTAGCATCCGCCTGCGTTCTCTGGTGTCCTGTGCATTAATGGCTTTCTGTTTCTAATATCCTTTTTCTGATTGGATTGTAAGCTCCTTAGAAGCTGGGACCATGCCTTGCCCTTGGTTTATACTGCTTTTCCAATCCAGTCCTTACCGAACTCCAGCCTATTGTTCTGGGGAAGTGGAGAGGACAGACACCACACAAGGGTTCCTTTGGGCACATGAGCCACGAGGCACTCTGCGCACTTTGGGTATGGAACTAGAGTTGGTCAATGAACCAGCCACCCTTTCTTAGTCATCGGACCTCCACCTACAGTCACTGGGGTGGCATTCCACCCCCACTCCCAACAGTCGCCCTTGCAGAGATGTGCTCTCTCTCTCTCTCACCCAAGTCCCCATGGAGACAGGCAGAGCCGTGGGAAGCAGGCTGGATGCCTTCCCCTGGACTCGGTGTGCATTCTCATAGGGACGCATTCTGTCTTAGCAGCAGTTCAGCCGGCTCCCAAAGCCCCAGCCTTCTCCAGCATCAAGGCCCCCAGATGGCACATTCTGTGGAGCATGCGGTGATGAAGGGAGGCACCAGCTCGGGAGGGGAGCAGCCCGGGGGCTGAGTGCCACCAAATCATTTGTCCCTCCATCCTGGCCCTTCTGCAAGATGTCTTGCT
This sequence comes from Tonatia bakeri, assembly GCA_004024845.1. Lineage (NCBI taxonomy): Eukaryota > Metazoa > Chordata > Mammalia > Chiroptera > Phyllostomidae > Tonatia > Tonatia bakeri. The sequence goes on from PVIA01001583.1 coordinate 260,170, forward strand.
CCTAGCAGGCATCCTGATGGCGAGAGAACCATATCCAGCCTGCAAGTGCTAGAGGCATTTTGGGCAGAGGAGGTTGCTTTCTTCTTTCTAATCAGCCTTCCTTCCTTCCTCTCTCAGGCTGAGTTGGAAAGCTCTTGAAAGGTAGCAGATTGCAGGCACTGAAGGCTGGTGTCTTCTGTTTATCCACAGAACGAGGACACTGGCCAATGCAAGAGCCCTGTGCTGTTCCTTCCATGTGCTCCTGGCTCCAGCGCCACTGAAGCAGGACTCAAGGGCCGTCCAACGCTCCATCCCCCACATCCAGCCTCCCACTCCCCCACGCTGCTTCAGGGGGAGCCAACAGTGTATTCTCTGTGGCAATGGGTCTCAAACTGTGGGGTTATGATCCATCAATGGAACATAAAATGCCAGGTCACAACTAATACTTGTTTTAATGAAATGGAATGGAACGCAGAAGTGCATCACATGTGGAAATGGTGTTTCATTACATTTGGTTCACGCACAAACACACACACCCTTCCTCCTGTGGGTTACAATCCCGAAGATCTGTAAGCCTTTGTTCCACAGGCTGGAAGAGCCAAGTCTTGCCCTTGACCCTGGCTCTGGCATGGTGACCTTCTGGGGTAGTGTGGGACACTTCTTCAAAGCTGATCAGCCCTCTCCTCCTACCACCGATCCAAAGGAAACACCTGCTGAGAGCGAGGCACAGGGGCAAGGGTGTAGGAGCCAAGACAGGACAAAGGAGAAGTTCTGCCCTCCCAGGGTCTGAACAGGGAGTGAGGCTGAAACAAGGCCGGCAGACTGGAAGCAGATACACAAACATCCCATGACACAGTGGAGGGACACATTAACTCCCACCATTGAAGAGACCCTCAGAGTTCCGATTTGACCAAATGCCATCAGCGAGCTTTGCGATAAAGGGGCGTTGCTGCCTAAGGTGTGGCTCTCAGAATTAGGGATGTGTTGTTCACTTTCCTCTAAAATGCCTAAATTCCCCGAGGCTGGGTCATTAGCCCTCTGTGGTCCATCCTCTGTAAAAGCCAAACTGTGTGGGGCTCTCAAAAGTGCCCCTTTTGTCCCGAGGGAGTCTTTTCTACTCTAGGTGCCGGCACGCTGTACAATTCCTAGAGAAGCTAGAATGGGACCAGGGGACTGGACTGCACCCCGGCACTGACGTGCTATGCTCTCTGATTCTGGGTGACTGTAAGAGGCAGATCTTTAGCGACGAGTACGGAATGCAGACAGGAAGTGGCCATCTCCCCTCTCACTGACAGTGAACTCGTCCAGACACATGGCCAGAGAGAATGAGGACTGGACAGACCCTCATAGGTTTTTCCCACTCGTTGGAAAGATCTTCCTGCCACCCAGACACAGTAAAAGCCAATTCTCCGCTGTCTTGGACATGCATTCTCTGCAGCTGTGAAAAATGCCTGTTATCTGATGAAACACAAAGGGTTATGGAGCACAGCTGGCTTGAATAGGAACCAACGCTCACAAGGAAAGCAACTGCTCTGGCCTTAGGGATGGTTTTCTGTGGAGGGGGGGGGGGCAGAAATCCCACCTGGGCAAAGTAGTGGGCATCTCCTCTACTGGCACCTCGCCTGCTAAGCCTCTGCCCAGCGACGGGATTCCAACCAAGAGATGCTGGCCTCACACTCACCAAGCTTACAATTATTTCTAAAGTCCTTATTTGCAGGTAGAGGTCCCCTGCCTTTAAGATCACTATTAGGGAATCTCTATATTAAGCAAGAGGAGGCCAATGGATACGTTTTTACAGAAACACTGGCTGCTGCCAATTATCGTTTTGGTTCTAAAGCCAGAGAGAGTCTTCCATGAAATTGACAACAAGCCGGTGTCCCAAACTCACCATTTTCCCTTTGTGAACCTTTTCCCCAAAGTCTTTGTCCCGATTCATCTTAACTGGAGCCGTTGCCCTGCTCCAGGACCCTCGCTCTGACCCTGCCTCTCACTCTGTGCTTCCCCTAACACCCCTGAGAAGCTGGGGAGTGACTGTGTTACTTTACATGGCAGACAGTGAGAGTGACAAAGGTTACCGATAGCAGGGATCCAGTGGTGGAAAGGCCAGCACAGTGATACAGGGTGGTGCGTGTTGGGACAGAGAGAAATATCTCAAAAGTCATTCCACCCAGGGGCCACTGACTGTCCTTACTGCTAAGGCAATTTGCCTCTTTCCCACCATTCATAATAATGACTGTCGGGACTGTCAGAGTGAAAATGTGCTGATGTCTTAATGAATTCTCCCCAACAAATGGGTTCCTGGATGACTGGGGAGAGCAGGTTGGGACCGAGTCCGTTATAATTGCTGGTGACAAGCAACCGATGCAGTGGCAGGAGACAAAAAAGTGATGATAGCTCACCATCACCAAGGAAAGGGGTGTTCGTTTCTGCACCCCCATCACACGGGGCTCAGCCTGCGAAATGGCACGAAGAGGGAGAAACCGTATTTCCTTTTTATTCTCTCGAGGAGAAGCGGAAGATTGTATCAGGAATAATTCGATGAAGATGTGTTACACCTTCCCTTGCCAAAGCAAATACACTTGGTGATGAATGCTGGAGGAAAAGATCTCCCCATGTCCTCGTTAAAATACAAGTGGCTATTTTCAGGGGAAGTCTCAGTGGAAAAGTGATGCCCGAATCCAAAGGAACTATCATGAGACTAGAATTATTCATTGGAAAAGAGAGACTTTATTTTGCCAAGATCAGATTCAAAACATGTTGACCCAAGATCAATCTCTACACATGTGAAGCCCTTCACGGTTTGTCTTGAAACTCCACTCACCCTTTTCGGCCACCTTTGACACAATCCCGTGAGTCTTGCAGGGCTGCTCCTCATCCCTGCACTTTACTGATGAGGCCAGCAACATGCGTCGTTGAAGGGCCCTCAGCAGCTGAGGCTTTCGCTCAGGTCTCCTTTCTCAGGCCCTCAGCATTTGCCTTAATGCCACATGAGCTCTCAAATGCCATTCACACCATTCATCCTGAAACTGGTAGCCAGAGTGGTGGCTTACAGAAATGTCCGAGGCAGAAGCTCTTATCAAATGAGGATGTGGACTCGGGTATTAGGTAAGTCAAATGGCTCTCAGACTGGAGCGCGCATCAGAACCCCTGGAGGCTGCTGAACCACACGGCCAGACTCCACCCCATGGTGTCTGATGCAGGGACTCTGGGATGGGGCCCGGGAATTTGTATTTCCAACCAGCTCCCAGGTGATGCTGATGCTTCAGACCCAGGCCCACACCTGGAGAACGACTGGTCCAGGGATTTTCTCACAGGCTGAAGCACCCTAAAGACAGCTTTTCCCTCTTCCTCACCTCATCTCCCAGCCGCCCTGCTGCTGTGGTTTCCCCGGAAGGAGCCCGCCCTGTGAGCACTATGGGCCTCCTCCCCTGCCCCATGCTTCATGTCTGCGCTAAGTGATGACACTTCCCCATTGTGGTGGGATCCCCGCTTGATTCCTGTCATTCTAAATCCTTGCCTCTCACTGTGGGTTCTGAGAAACATCAAAGACTTTAAGACAGAAAGGAGAACATCAGCTTTAGCCATGGGAGCAACTTGGCCAAGTAGCTGCAGGGGCTCAACACCATCCCATAGTGAAATCCCCCAGCCTCCCTCCAAGATCCGAAATGCACGTTAGTGCGTTCATGGCTCTGAGAAGTCCCGAAGCACATAAACCAGTTTAACTTGGGTTAACATAGTTGTTCTTCCCAGTTTTGCATGGCTACAGATACCATCTCTCCTTGACAACATTTCCTACTATTCCAGGAAGTAAAAGGGCTAAACACCCATTAGGGAAGACTCCGTTAAGGTGTGAGCTGCAGGTCCCATGGAGCTGGCTAATAATTCCTCGGTCTCCTGTTGACTCCTCAAGCGCAGGGGGCCTGGCCTGGAAAACTCACGGTGTGGAGTGTTAGAGCAGAACATGTGCTTCATGTGGTCAGCCAGATTCCCAGAAGGAGGAAGGAATTTCTATCAAATTCACCAAGCGGATGGGTCATTCCTTCTCTCCCAAGGCAGAGAGGGAGGGAGGAGGCCAACACAGGCCAGACTGCTACCCAATTGGAGCTCCCTGAGCATGGAGAAAACAAGGTAGGGAAGAAGCATCCCCTCTGTTCCCACCCCCAACAGGGCTGAGCGGGAATCAGTGACAGAGGCCTGCCCCCAGCAAGCCTTTACTACAGCCGGGGGAGATTCATGCACGGAGCAATACTGGACATTATAGGGTTCACAGTGTCAGCTACTACAGTTAACTCAAGAAAGGAGTCATCCTGCATTGGAAATGCTTCACACATTTAATGTCACTGGGGTCCCTGTGTGTCCCCCAGCAGATGGACTCTAGGGCAGGAAAGGATCCATGCTGCTCCTGCTGGCAGTTGCAGGCGACCCCGGCCGACCCGACCTGTTGAGTCCTTGCACAAACAGCCACGTCCCCGTGAGGCAAATGAGCACTCAGAGGATGCACGCTCACACGTGCTAGCAGCCGACAGGTGGTGTGCATTGTTTTCCTGCAGTCCAGGATGAGGGAGGCACTTAAACAATTCCTGCCCTGGGGAGTGTGCTCCAGACCATGACCGCCCTCCATGGTCCCAGTAAACGTCAAGGTCACAAGCCACACTCTCTTTTCCTGAGGGAACAGGACTGCGTGATCATAGAGGAAGCCCTAAGATGGCCGGGGGTCAGGAACCAAGCCCACTGGGCACCCGGTGTGGAGGCAGGTCCTGGGTCGCTCAGGGCAGGCACTTCCGCCCAGCAGTCTCCTCACTCTTGCACAAGGACACAGGTTCCTCTGGCACCCCCCTAAGGCCCCCACCATGTCTCAGCGCTCTCCAGCAAAGCAACAGTTCTTGACCAGCAGTGGTGGGGATGGAGCACCCTCAGCTCTACAACCCGGGCAAGCAAGGGTGTGGTTTAGAACAAGGTACTGCTGACGAGCACGGAGAACCTTACTGGACGATACTTTACAAACTCTTGGGGGGGTGTTCTTTCTTTTTTATTAAATTTATTGGGATGAATTGGTTAATAGGATCACGTAGGTTTCAGCTGTACATTTTTATGAGACAAGATCTGTATGTTGCACTGTATGCCCACCACCCAAAGTCAGATCATCCTCTGTCACCATGTATCAGGCCCCTCCACCCCCATCTCCCCACCCCTGCCCTCTGCTGACCACCACACTGGTGTCTGTGTCCATGACTTTCAGCTTCATATCGCACACAGGAGTGAAATCATATGGTTCTTGGCTCTTTCTTCTTGACTTATTTAGCTTAGAATAACATTCTCAAGGTCCATCCATGCTGTCACAAATGGCAGTATTTTGTCTTTTTTATGGCTGAGTAGTATTCCATTGTGTATATGTACCAAATCTTAACAGAAACATACATGCACGAATATTAATTAATGAGCAAATATGTTCATAGCATCTGTTTTTTTTTTTAAGATGATTATAAAGTAGCATGTAAGCATAGATGAACCTTATTTGTGTATAGGGGGAGTGTATGTCGAAAGCATCTTAAAGAATATAATCCCGATCTTTACTTCTGAGTTTCTTTGGATCTTTACCACCTCGAGACCCGGGGCCTCCCCAGGGCCCCATAATCTAGACTCTGCAAGGTCAAAGGGTTGAACCTGCCCACAGCCCTAGCCTGCCTCCTTCTACTTCTCATAGGAGGACCTGGGGCCCTGGATTCCTACCTCCAGACCCTCACTAGCTTCTTCCTGGCCCCTTTCCCTGAAGGTGCGTGGTGTAGCCAGCGTGTGCACGGCAGACCCAAGGGGTGGCCAGGAGGGAGCTGTTTGCACGGGTGTGGATGGCGCCTGCACATGAGACTGGAGTGTCCACATGTGCACACCAGGGACCTCACGGGAAAGCTCAAGTCATGGCTGGGACAGGAAAGGAGGTGGCCAGGAGCCCGGGATCAGCTCTCCCCACGCTACCACACTCTGGCTCGAAACAGCAAGGAGTCCTAGAATCCTAAATTTGACGGTGGACTTCAGGGTTGTCACAAAGGTAAGAATATATTTCATTTAATAGTCTGTCAGCAGGATTACACCTTCTAAATATCTAGACACATGGTACATGGGCCATCATTTATACCTACTTCACACCACAAAAATGTAAGGTAAGGAGAGCAGAATTAAGGGTAATTTTAACTCTCTCTCTCTTCCTTCTCCTCAGCCCCCCTTTCCCTCCCCCTTCCTCTCGGTCTCCTTATCTCTCTTTTGCTTTCAATCTCTCCCTTTGTTCCTATTTTTTTACCATCTAGTAACAAATCAATGTTTGTCATTTTAGTAATTCCACATCTTTTTTTAAAAAAAGATCAGAAATGTGGACAAATATTTGTGAAGCAAGAAATGAAAATAATGTAAATGCTATACACAATAGGGAACCAGTCAAATGAATTATGGTATATCCTTACCATATGGATAAACATTGTAAAATTGTGTTAGTGAAAATGTTTTACATTACCAAAGAGTTTTACTAAAAAATGCTCCATCGATGTTAACTGAAAATTAAAGTACAGAATAATATAATGTAGTATAAATATAAATATATGATATATATAAAAGACAGAAAGCCACCTAGATATTCATTGTGCTTATGCGTGGTGAAGTTCTGAATGACGATTTTTTTTGATGTTTTGGGGTTTTTTTCTCCAATGGTTAGGGATTACTTTTATACTCAGGAAAAACTTGTTTAAAAATCCAAACATGTCTGTCCTTTTGCCCGGGTTTGTGTTTCCATGAGGAAGCCGTACCCTGGTGGCCTTTGACGTCACCCACGAACGGACCCTCCGTCCTGTCGCCACTGTGGAATCCTGCTTTCCAAGTGCTATTTCCCTTCGGTGCCTTCTGATGTTTGGGCTGCAGCCCTGAGGCCCCGTCCCAGCCTCGAACTGACTCACCCTTTACCGGCCTCCTGGAGGTGGCTCCCACAGGGGAGCGACACAGACGCTCTGACAAGAGCTGAGTAGACCCACCCACCTTCTCCCTGTGGCACCAGGCCTCTGTGGGCTGGGAAGACCCCGCTTCCTTCACCCTGGCTCCCCACGCCACTGTCATCACCCCCTCCCATCCTCCACCTTGCTGGCTGTCCATTATCCCTGGCTTCCTGGAAACTACCTGGCCAGTTACATCCCACCAACATTTACCCTGCTGAGGACCTCCATTTTTAACAGGGAGATAGTGAACTTAGCCCAGGGAAGGAACCTCCAAAGGCAGCATGTCAGCGTGTGACTTCTGAATGTTGAAGACATTTGAGGACAGCA